>JAMKCH010066435.1:0-116046 GCA_023653785.1 Ophioderma brevispina
TCCAAATATGTAAAAAAACGGGGTTCGAGAAAAAATGGTGGCGCTTCTTCCTGGAAATCTCCTCATGTCTCTTTAAAGGTGCAATGAGAGATTTTGAGGCACCCAAATATTGTGTCATAAGAGTAATTTCGTATAGAATAGACACCCAATAGATTTCTTACCTTCTATTTCGCTACAGAAATGTCTTAAAAGATAGAAAAAGGGTGATTTTAATTTGCTTATATTTCAATGTAGAACATAGGCTGAATTTCGTATTTGCTCCTATATGAAATTCGAAATTTCACAATTTTTGTACCAAAGAAACATTTCTCAGCTTAATCCTTTCAGATGGGGATATTTTTGATGGAAAGGGTTACATCAGGACAAAAATCAGTACTTTCGATTTTTTAGGGACACTTGATATGTGAAATCTCTCGTTGCACCTTTAAGTACCAATTTATTTTGGCAAAGGGGTCTTGTACCCCAAAATTGCATAAGAAAATACGTTCCTTGGAGCTTCACTGGATGCTAAAATTTGGCCTTCCCGTCGGTTGAAATTTTGGATTTTCAGGAAATGGGACTACTCCTCTGTTACATCTCTGAATATGGAAGATGGTGTTGTCAGTCTAAGGACAGAAAGTTGACAAATTTGAACTGGATGATATTAGATGAGCCCTCGTCTAAGAACTAAAATGCACTTAGAGTGATTACATGATTAAATTGGTCCCTATTTGTGGACAGGGAGACTTGTTGTTGAATTCTTGTCTGTAATAGTTCTACACCTTGTCCGATGCTAAATTGGACTACACCATGGCTCGCCTTTACTGATCTTTATACCATGAAGTATTTCCTCTTTTAGGGAATTGAGGGTAATGTTGAGTTTTCACACTTCACAATAGATGATACACTTCATGCTAAAGTGAACATTGTAGGTCAGCTACATAAGGAAAAACACAATTGTTAACTTTGTTGAAAGAATTTGCGTGGTACTTAAATGTGCTGTTTGATTCCGGTTATGCATAGTTTTACACTCCGATAGGTGCTAGATTAGACAGTCTGATTTCACAACATAATTGAAGTGGAATTTACATTTTGTTTTGGGGTTGAGTCAGGGTTTGAAATTTAGCCAGGAAATACTGTACACATTAACAAGATTCCATTGCTGCCGGTTTGGTTCAAAACGCACGCTCGTCAAGTGTGTTTTGACAACTTTACTATTCGTCCGAATTTTGAAAGATGCAAGCGTACCATAGGTTAAATTGATTATTTGTTCTCCGGCTGCATTGTTGAGCATGTCTTCTTTTACTTGTACTAGCGGTTGCCCGCGCTTCGCGCGGGCAACCGCTAGCTGATTTGAATGGGAGCGGTCACTAAACGGGTTGATCACTCTTCCATTAACGCAATATTTCAGAGACATTACAATATGTCCTCCAAGCCTTCTCCATCATTTGTCTTTATATGCCTCACATGTGTTAAATGAAGAGCTCTCAAGATTTAGGCCCCCGCTAGCTGATTTGAATGGGAGCGGTCACTAAACGGGTTGATCACTCTTCCATTAACGCAATATTTCAGAGACATTACAATATGTCCTCCAAGCCTTCTCCATCATTTGTCTTTATATGCCTCACATGTGTTAAATGAAGAGCTCTCAAGATTTAGGCCCCCGCTAGCTGATTTGAATGGGAGCGGTCACTAAACGGGTTGATCACTCTTCCATTAACGCAATATTTCAGAGACATTACAATATGTCCTCCAAGCCTTCTCCATCATTTGTCTTTATATGCCTCACATGTGTTAAATGAAGAGCTCTCAAGATTTAGGCCCCCGCTAGCTGATTTGAATGGGAGCGGTCACTAAACGGGTTGATCACTCTTCCATTAACGCAATATTTCAGAGACATTACAATATGTCCTCCAAGCCTTCTCCATCATTTGTCTTTATATGCCTCACATGTGTTAAATGAAGAGCTCTCAAGATTTAGGCCCCCGCTAGCTGATTTGAATGGGAGCGGTCACTAAACGGGTTGATCACTCTTCCATTAACGCAATATTTCAGAGACATTACAATATGTCCTCCAAGCCTTCTCCATCATTTGTCTTTATATGCCTCACATGTGTTAAATGAAGAGCTCTCAAGATTTAGGCCCCCAAAAAAAAAAAAAAAAAAAAACATTTTGTTTTGGGGTTGAGTCAGGGTTTGAAATTTAGCCAGGAAATACTGTACACATTAACAAGATTCCATTGCTGCCGGTTTGGTTCAAAACACACGCTCGTCAAGTGTGTTTTGACAACTTTACTATTCGTCCGAATTTTGAAAGATGCAAGCGTACCATAGGTTAAATTGATTATTTGTTCTCCGGCTGCATTGTTGAGCTTGTCTTCTTTTACTTGTACAAGTAGTCTGACAGATTAATATTTGCCTATTGTCAGTAGATATTATTACAAGATAAAATTTGAGTGCTTTCTTTCTTTCTGTTTGTTTGCTTGAACAACTTGTCATTTTCCACAACGGCAAGCTTCAAATTCAGTTCATCCACCCTCTTGCAGATCAGACGGAGATAAAACAGTAATATTTTCCCCTGTGTTTGCACACCTTGTTTGTGCTTACACCACCTCGCAAGGTCGTCCAATTTGCTTCTGTGTCGGTTGAAGACGTTGCCGAGACAATTAAATGATGTGGCAAAAATAACCCAATTGAAGTCAGAAATGAAATTCTGATAATATGCAATTGTGGATGCACTTGAGCAGTTCACCGTGAAGTTATTACTCGTTTGTTCAGCAAGTTCATAAACTAAGCGCTTTTCTTTTTTTTTCTGATTCTTCTCTTGTGTAGCTTTTGAGGTGACAACATTGGCCTTTTTTAAGAACATTGGGTTAATTTTATTATGATCCAATAAGTTAAAGTCATGCCCTGGAATCCCCAAAACTTAGTTATAATGGTTAGGTTCTCAGAACAGCATTAATAGGTGCCTTTGTAAATGTTTGCCAATTTGAAAAATTATGTTCATTTTGTTTGACATGACAATTCCATATGGTACTTCCGATTTATCCCACGCTGCTTTGATTATCTGGACTGATCTCGTTTAGTAGTGCATTTTATGTAATAAAATCCACATTTGCCTCGAGCAACCCCAAGTGTGCGAATTCTAGCTAGAAATTTTTGACATTATCTAATCTCTCAAGGTATTGGGACATTTGCCGAACCCAGGGTAGCTATACCCTATAAAACAAATCAATGTTCTGTAGTGCTTCGGTAGAGATTGTGACAAGTGTGCATCAGCGTTGTTTTATTGAGTCTCAATAAGACAAACCGATGTTGATGCGTATCGCTTTTTTCTCCTCCATCTTCTTTTCGTCTTTTAATGTAGTGCCTTCACCGTGAGCTATGTTTTCTTGCTTCTGGGAATCTGTTTGTGAAATTGTGGAAGTAATGGAGAATTTGTATTGTGGCAGTGTGTTATGGAAATAGGTTCCATTTTACTACGTCAAACAGTTCGGGCACTCTCGCCTCTTAAAGGCGCAGCTTTATGAGGATGATTATTACCGAAGCCTCTTGCCCAGCCCTATCGGAACCCCCTTGTACGGAGTAGAGCACAATGTGTTTACGTGTGTGTGCATCGTTCCTTTAGGTGTCGCAATTGGGGGTGGTCGAGGAGATCAGTAATTAGGCCACGACATGACCTATTTTAAGGGTACCATGGAAATTGACCCCTAGATATTTGGATTCCATTTCATGATACCAAGGGATCCAATGTGATCGATTTTGTAGTGCAGAAAAAAAAACTTGGGTTCAATACGGGCATCCTGGATCTGTAATGAGTTATGCTACAGTTTGATCAGATATAATCAGGCAAGATAGTTTTTGATCTGTACTTAACAGGCTGATACTTTTTCATTTGACTTTGTCCATGGTTCTAAGAAGTCGCCAACTTAAATTTAAATGTATATGCTTCATGCAATGTCACAAATGGCTTTCACATCATGGATTGCATTGGTGTTCTGTTGAGAAGTGAAGTGAGTTATTTATTGAGGCTAATTTAGGCAATTTCCTCATGTAGGTCCACCATAAGAAATATAGCGTAGGGCAGCTATCATTGGTAATATTCTCAAATAGGTCTACCAAAAGAGCTGCCCCATGTTTTATTCTGTTATGGGACTTTGTTTAGGGATCTTACCCTTATTTGATGCTGATCTAAGTATTGCAAGATGTGGTTCTGATGAATTTGACAGCTTTTAATTGTGAGACTAGACACATTGTTGCGAAAAATACACTTGTCATCTTAAAGCGATAAGAAATTAGAGTGCTAAAATTACCACATAGGGTATCAAGTATCGCAAAGTCACACATCAAGTGTGGACGGTCAACAAGTAATAATTATCTTGTCTTTCAAAAGTGAAAGTAGCGATGCATTGCACATACTGATGAGGTATGGAAAGCGATCCTTCAGACCAGTGGCAAGTCAACTTTGGACAGGGGAATTCTCCGTAAGGGATTTAAGCTGCCATCATAATTAGCTATCTTGATTGAGAGGATCGTTCCTTGTCTGAACATGGTCGTGAAATGGAATAGATGGAAATTAATTAAGTCTGTTCAGTGGTCAAGTGTGGAGCAGGTGTTTTTGGTAGTGTCTTTCTCTTTTTTTCATACGAACACAATCAGACAAGATGTCAGACTAGACTCAAGACATCCGACGATTTCACAAAACGTCCCGACTAGTTTGAAGTGGTCGATATTGTAGGCTTCCTGTCTTTCGCCAGCCGTAGCAAACCATGGTAATTTGTGTTCATGGCTATCTTGGCCATCTTATTTTCCACATGGGTGCTAGAAACAAAAGGGGCTGATTTGTTTTGGGCTCAATGCGGCATTCACACGGCAGGTGTTGCCGTTTGTTGTGACGGAGGAGGAATTCACGGCCAATTTGACTAGTGATCCTCATTGTTGTGGTGGGGGGAAGTGGCTAGAAATATTTGGCAATGGCCGACCTTCTGAAAATAATAATATAAAGATTGTGGGCCACTAGTTCTGACATGTGCATGAGTTTCTGTTCAAAGTACCTTTAAAAGTACACATTGGTTTGTAAAAAGGTTAGTGAGTTTTGAGTTGTTGGATTGAGTTAAATTGTGGATTGAGAAAGATGAGAGATGGATCAATATGAAGGAGGGTTTATATGCGACAGTTTTTATAGCCAATCAGAAATACCATATGAAAGACGGGTAGTGCTGGGAGTTAACTACCCCTCAAACCTTGGCCTTTATTCATTATTCAACACATTTTCTGTTATCAAGATTGATCTTTAAGTCTTCCTCTAAGTCGTCCTGCCTGGTCATAGCTTCTCTCTACTCTGTCATGTGTCATGTTCTTGTTGGTATAGCCATGGAATCTCTTCTTGTTGGCTTATAATCATTTTTGTTTTGTTTCAAATCTGGGGCATAATTACATTATACTCTTCACATCTACTTTGTGCTTTTTCCATTAAATGGATAAAGCCAATGTATAATATAATTTTGCCAAATCTAGGACTTGTCTGAACCTCGCCTTTGCTCCCCAAATACAGTCAATACCAATGCAACCAATGCAGTAGATTAAAATAACTCACATGTGAACACAACTCACAAACTGCTAACTCGCCATTTTTCCAACACCCTTATTTTGTTCACACCTGAGTGCATTCATATTGTAAGCCCTTTTCTACACTAGTAGGCAAGAGTTTCTGGGAGAAGGCAGACAAAAAGCAGCCCCATACGTGGCCTGAGGGCGGCTATGAAATATGGATAAAGCGTTGAAAAGCAACCTATTATATCCATTTAGTTCTCCAACTATATTCATGAAGCTCTGTCAAGCTGAAAATGTTGGCATCAAATCGGGGCTAGAATGCTGCGGTCGGGATGACGAAACTGATTGCCTACTTGTATGGTGCACGCGAGTGTGTCAAAATGGAGTCGAATTGAGAACACTAGCTTAGCATGTAGAAATATCAGTATACAAATTTAAGTGTGTTTCTTACTTCCTGTCAGAAACACACACAGCCATTTCCCACTCTTGGTTTTGAATTTTGCATGCGGTATTTGATGCGTGTTAGGAGCTAGAGTTACTCACAAGCAACGGATAACAATATTTTCCGTTGGAAGTTTGTTGTAGGACATTTTGTATTATCATGACGTGATCAAGCAAAGAGGCCTTGCTATTCTAAGTGATTGTGTTCTGTTGTGTATGTGTTGTGTCTGCAATACTCTGCGTTGGTAGGACCTGTGGAGTGAGCACAGCATTTGTAAATAAACAATCGGCACTTGGACCTCTGAAGTAGAAGTAAAGGTACACTAGTTCATTTTAACCCCAAAGTTTTTGGAGGACATTTTGAGATTTTGAGGAAACCGAGTGGTTTCTGAGGGAATATGTGTCATTTTTGCTGAAAGATAATTTTGCTGGTGTGATTCAAAAGGGCTCAACTGAATTCTTTTTATTTCACTCCAGAGGATGTATTGAGTCCATCCAGCAGTTCACCAGTTTGGGGAAATTTCACCTCAATAATTTGGTCATGTGATCCCACAAAAATCTTATAATTTTTAACACATAAAAACCCTGACTTTTACAATCATTTTAACCCATAAAGTGCTATTACTTTGGTAAGTTTTAGCATGGTCATGAAATGTGTTGTGGACCTTAAACTTGTAAACAGGTTTTACCCCCAAGTACTGACATGTATGTGTTTAGTACAGAACAGTGCATTGCATAATGAGATTGGTTCAACCTCTGATTTGATCCCAAGCATCTAAATTGTGGCCAGTTTTCAAATTTTAATTGCCCCGCGCGGGAGCGCGGGGCTATAGATGTGGAATAACTTGAGAGACATGGAGTTTTTGCTGTATTGAAGCCTGGAGAGCCTTGGTCATAACAATTTTTCATGACAAGTGAAAATGATGAACAGTGCTAAAATTACGTAATGGTTGTGATGAACATGGCATAAATATTTATGCAAACACAAGATAGTTTTTGTGTAAGTAAAATGATGATACAGTGTGAGATAGATTGTATTTTCAGTGTTTTTATACAATTTTATATTGGATCTGTACAAGGTTCTATTTCCACGTGTTTATAGTGGAGTCAAATATCAGGCAAGTTGGGCGATGTGCCAGCAGTGCCTGGTTATATCATTGCATATTCAGAAATATTGACAATTTCTTGACAGCTGACATCAGTTACGATGGTCGAGTCGACTATTTAGGTACTACAGTAAATTTGAACAAGAGTATACTGAACTTGAGTTAAGTTTACGATACCACTATTTATACCATCAGTTTTCAATAAAAGTCAGCATTTTTTGTTTGGAAAATGTTATTTATCTCTCAATTCTTGACTATTTTCGGATGTTTTAAATAATTCTGCCATTGCGCGGGGCATACATTGGTGCCCAGCACCAACATGTTTCTTGTTCCTTTAGTTATGTGCTACCATTGATGTTGAAGCTATAGAGCAATGCTTGCAAAAAAAAAGAAAAGAAAGGTCCACTTAGCTTGTTCACCCACTAAAATATACTTTGATTTGTGTTTACTCTCATGAGCCAGTGCTGATAATACACACACACAATTTTGTTTTCCCATGGAATTCCTGGAGACACAGGTAGTCCAGGGAAACCACACTTGTAGCTGAGAGGACCGCTTTTGGGTCATCTGGGGATGAAACATGAATCGGTTGTCTGTGTGACACTGATGGTGTACCGACAGAGACGTGACGCAAGAATGTGCCCAAAATGGAAAGTCGGCACGGTGGGAGTCATATGCCCCTACTATTCTTTATTTTGGCACTTCCAATCTGTTGCTTAGGGATACGAGGCACATTCGTTTTTCTTTTTTTTAACAAATTGCATCGGCATGTGTCCGTGTGATTGTGGTTGTCTTTTGAGTTCAAAGTGTTGAGAATGTTAGATGGGGTTTGTGTTTCTTGGGATTTTAGAAATAACATTTATTATAAAAATAGGCACTGGTTACACAGTTGGCTGAGGAGGGGGGATGGCTTCAGGCTACCCCTTCCCCTTGTACACATTTGTAAGGGTAAAGGTCAAGTCTATTTTTAGGATTGTGGGATTGGGGAAGAACAAGTGATCACTTTCATTTCTGCATAAGGCACATTGGAAATAAATGAGTTTCCCTTTAGTGCACACACCCAGTTTGTTTTTGTTTTAGTCAAACTTTCATCAGTTTTCAAATATTTCTCTCTGACGTTTTGTAATAATTAGGATTATATCAAAATCACACTGATTATCAAATTTTCACTACAGGAGTTTATTGCCTGGATAACGGATAAATCGCATCTCAAAAGCTAGAGTATTTCTCTATGTCCATGATGCCTGTCCAAAACACACTCTGTGCACTTTGGGCATCATAACCATATGATCATATTTAGCGATGCAAGTATGCATGTCTGAAAAAAATTGGTAACTTGGTAGCCTGGGTGCCAGGGAATTTGGAGGGAAATTTTGGCCTTCAAGATGAAGAAATACACAAGAAATAGAAGGAAATTATGAATTGGTTCCCAGGAAATCTAAAATTTTGCAGGCCTGCAAGTATGTATTGGTGAATTTAGATTACAGTCACATCTCTCGAGTCGCAGTTCAATTATGTTTATATACTTTCCATTATTCACCTGATCCTGTGCACTCTTGGCATCAAAACTCATACCCATGGTAAAATTTTCAGCACACAAGTATACACAGGTTGTTGAACCGTGCCTGGAAGATTGAGACACCGAAAGCTTGTAGGAACCACTCCAAGCGCGTCGTAAAACATGCACCCTTTTGACATCAGGTGTATGATATTGATCATAATCACACGTTGACAAACTCGACTATCATTGCGCACTATAATGGAATCAATCAGGCTGCCATTTTGCAACCAGTTAATGTAATTAAACATCTTGCCGTTCCCCTATAAGGTTACGGGTAATAGGGAACGGTATTCCATCGTGGCTGCACCTGATGCCCTGCTAGCTGTACCTGTAGTATGTCTACTCTAAATTGGCAGTGAGTACTTTTGTCGTGGCTAGATTCCTTAAAAGTAACTGGTAAAGGTGGTACCATATACCAAGATATTTTAGAGGTAGAATTTTTGTAACAATATTTGGCCCAAAAGAGAGGGCCTGTAATGTCTGTATGTGATGTATGTCTGTGATGACTCATAAAATCCATTATACCAACAAAATACAACAACCTCTGAACTTCAAACTTGGTAGAGTTGTAGACTCGGATGATATCCAGTGCTGTGTAGTTTTGCATCTAGAGAGCTGCACGCATATGGATACTTAGGAGCTAATTTGCGTATTAATGAATACTAAAGAGCTCATTTGCATATGAACAAAAATGTCATTAATCCACTGTACCATCAAAATTCAACAACCCATAAACTTGGTTGAGCGGTAGACCATGGTGACTTTTAGTGTTGTATAGTTGTATGCATCCAGGTTTCACTGCATACTAATGAGCTGATTTGCATATAAACAAAAAATATAATCTGCTGTACCATCAAAATGCAACAACCCATGAACTTTAAATTTGGTTGGATGGTAGACCATGATGAATTCTGGTGTTGTATAGTTTACATCCCCATATCTACATGTTGATGAATGTTAATGAACTAATTTGCATATGAACAAAACAATACCCTATGTGGGCCATCTTTAATTATTGACCATGTAATTCTAGTCATCAGTTGTGAACAGTTTTGCTGATTGTTCAATTCACAGGCAACAACTAAGCAATAAACCCTATGAGGAAAAAAATACAGGGGTTTTAAATTAATGGTTTGAAGTGTTCTTAGAAAACCACAAATCACAAGTTTTCATGCTATATCCTGGCACCTGTATGAGGTGCAACATGAATATTAAAGAATTTATGGTCGTGGCTTGTTCCTCAAAGGTTACAGTGTAACTTTATTCGATTTGGGCTGCACCTGATCCCCCTGTGTCTATCATCAGCAGTACATGCTGAGTATAAATATTGCTAGATAGGATTTTTTGTGTGTGTGTCCTACTTAAAGGTTAACTAACATTGAAGGAATTCCATTTTGTTCATACCTGATCCTTCGAACCAGGCACCTGCAGTGTATGTGACCGGGGTATGTGATTTAAAATGTATAGAATAATTTGTAATATTGTATTAAAGGTGCAACGAGAGATTTCACATATCAGGTGTCGCTAAAAAAATTGAAAGTACTGATTTTTGCCCTGATGTAAAGCTTTCCATCAAAAACATCCCCATCTATAAGCATTAAGTCGAGAAATGTTTTCTTTGGTACAAAAATTGTGAAATTTCTAATTTCGTATAGTAGCAAATGCGCAATTCAGCCTGTGTTTACATTGAAAATAAGCAAATCAAAATCACCTTTTTCTCTCTTTTAAGACATTTCTGTAGCCAAATACAAAGTAAGAAATCTATTAAGTGTCTAATCTATATGAAATTAATATTATGACACAATGTTTGGGTGTCTCAAAATCTCTTGTTGCACCTTTAAACTCTTGGTACAATCAGCTCAAAATTTGTTGGCAATGATTGGCATTCTATGCCTCACTCAACAAGTATATTTAATGAAGCTCAGAACGACGTCATCCTTTCCTTCTAATGGCACCTTAAGTGGGACCAAAAATTTGTTTATGACAACTTCCTCCTGATATTTGAAACTATCGGGGAAGTTATTAAAATGGACTTTGAAAAACGGATGGAAGCGAAAGCCCTATGAAACTTAAATCCGGCATTGATCAAGCCAAAACTAGTACGTGAACGTTGCCTGAAGCACTGATAACTCTGTGCACATCAATTCCAAATGCCACAGATCTAAATGCAAGATTTAGTATAGCTTCCTGAATAACAATTGAGGTATCACTAAGCTAAAGGTAAGGCAATTTTTCATCCCAATTCAAATTGTAACTGTCCTAATCCATTATGTTCAATGTTAAGTACCAAAAATTAACTGAAAACCAAAATTTTGTCAACACTGATCGACGTGGCCCACTGCTTCAATGTTAAATGGGACTCGCCCTATCAAAGCAACGAATGGTCGTGATTGGACCAAATGTCTCTCGGGGAAGAGACAGCCGCAAAATGTACAATACATCTTTATGTAAATGACGGTAGATGGCTATAAAAGATTTCTAACACAACACGAGCGGTAATAGGATTCTCCCGTGGCGTCATGTTTCAGGTATCGCTTGCGCAACTGAGCTACAATAAACACCCCCCACCTGGGCTCCTTTTGATTACTTCATTCTGTATCGATTTCAGACGTCGCTTTATGGATTGTGTGCATTTCCCCCTTCCACAAGCCTTGTGGGCTGTAGCTTTTTGATGTAGCTCATCCTTTTCTCTCCACGATACCAAGTTATTTGCCTCGCGTGTAATTTGACTACAGAAGGTGTTGCTTTATTTGTCATTGTGAAAACAGAGCCAAGTGGTAGGATGTCAGCCCTGTGTGTTTGATCCATATCCTAGTCACAGTAATGATGTTCATGATATACTTAATGCAATTAACTTGTGCAAGATTACACTGGCAGAAGAAATCATGAATTATATGTAGAAACTGAGCCTTTTGGGATTTTCAATGAAAATTTTCAGGTACGCTCTTCTGTAGAATGTTTATTTTGTTTTCAAATCATCATGTTTGCACAGTAATTCTAGATCGCAATTATTTTGAAGACTCATGATGACATATCCTTTGTGCTGGTGCTTTTTTTTTCCTGATTAAGAGGTGTTAA
This sequence comes from Ophioderma brevispina, assembly GCA_023653785.1. Lineage (NCBI taxonomy): Eukaryota > Metazoa > Echinodermata > Ophiuroidea > Amphilepidida > Ophiodermatidae > Ophioderma > Ophioderma brevispina. The sequence continues at coordinate 11,719 of JAMKCH010066435.1, forward strand.
TGCATCTTCCACTAGTTATGCTGAACTCAGGGGAACGGAATGAACATCTTCAATTCCTTTGATGCCTAACCTAATCTTAAATCTTTTGCTTCAAATAATCCTGAACTTTACTGAAATAATCCTGAACTTGGACTAATCATAAAATTTCATATTGACCAAACCAACGCTAATCCTGACACTGTGAGGGCGCTGTATAAACCAATCCCATAATGCATTGCATTGTGCATGTACTTAACTAAGCACATATCAGTACTTAAGAATATATGGTACTAAAGATTGTAAGACCTACAAGAATTTTCAAGATTATCTCAAGACTTCCTTTAAGTATAAAGATTTTTTTGTTTGAAAAGGGTGCATTAAAATGTACTTTCAAAATCATAGGATTGGTTAATCATCCTTTCGGACTTCAGTAGTTATCCTAAATGCAACTCTGAAACAGCCCCAACTGAAACGCTGGAATTTTTAAAGTTGTAGTTAATGGATAAGTGTAGTGCATTGCCCAACCTTGCATAAAAATTCCACTTGTGTATAAGAATGTTGTATTGGGCATGACTCAGAGAGAGAGAGAGAGAGAGAGAGGAGAGGAGAGGGGGAAAAACAAACCCTGAATCAGAACAATTAGGCAAGAGAACTGATGATATAGTTTGGGGGAGCAAAAAAACTGAGTAAAGTGAATAAGTGAATAAGTCCCTACACATCAGCTCTCATCAAATCAAGTCCTGGCATATTACCAGGAGAAAAAAGTGCGTTTTGAGCCCTTTTTATATCTTTAGCGGCGGGGAGTTTTCTGCGCATTGGCTAGTTCGTCAATGAGGTTAATGGTTGCCTCGAGGAATGTTGAGAGACCTGCGATTGGGCAAGATTATGGTGCAAGGTGGTGATGTGCGGAACAAAAAACGGGTGATTCGTTGATGCCATTAAATGTTGATTTGAAGGTGAGGAGTATATGGGGATCATGGCAAGGGTCATTGATGACATTTTGTGTGTGTGTGAATTAAAACTTTGTATTTATTTTTTAAATGCATGGAAAAGGAACTGATCTGATTTGAGTCCTCTCTTGAATTTTGTTGCAACTTGGTACTGTAAGTGTAATGTCCTTTTGTCGTGCAAAATAAGAATTTGGCTTAATTCAGAACTGAATTTAAGACCAGAGCCATGATAGGGTTGGCTATAGTATTTGGGTAAGGATTAACTCTATGCTCTGCACATGCAGGAGTTGAATGTAGCCACTTTTTTTCACAACATTGGTAAAATTGTCAAAATATTTATATTTTGAAATTAGCAGGAAAAATACATTAAAATGAGCCTAAACATTCCTGAGCGACAGCAATCGCCTGCAAGCTTCCAAAAGGTTAAAATGTAGTGAACTAATTTGTTGACTACTCCCTTTTCAGTTCTTTTCTTAACCCGCTCAAAATACAGTGAAGTAATTTTCCATCCTAGTCGCTTCAAATACCTTTCCTACCCTTTCAAACAGGATTCTCATCATATATGCCCTTTCAATGTACAAATGCATGAGAAAGGAGATTTAGAGCATTCAATAGCTTAGAATATTGGCATACTTTACCGTCTATACACCTTAGAAATTGGGGGCTATCACGCAGCATATAGTGCACAAGCAAATATGGCATATTTGTTCAGCATGGCTTGAATGTTTTATGCATTACGTACACAGACTGTTAGATATTTGACGGGAATGTTGGATAACTGGGAATTTTTGCTCTATTTTTGTGTATGTATGAGTGTGATTTATCCCTTTTTTCTCTCTCCCCAAACTTCACATACTATGAATTTAAATATAGCCACTTGTGAATTTAAAATTCAAATCGCAGTCGTATAGTTCAAAACACTGTTTCACCGTCGGCGTTCACCCCAGCCTATCTTACCAACATAATAGCAGTGCAAATAAGGATGCCATGAAATTTACAACAAAATAAAAGAGGGAAAATGAAGAGAGCGAGAGGAGAGAGAGAAGGTATTATTAAGGGAAAATAAAAAAAAATGAGATGAAGAGAGAAACCGAGTGAAACCAGAGTACATATGAAGGGAAATCGGCATCGCTGCTGATATTATTTTTTGGAGGTCTCCACCTGCACATATTTGCCCTAAGTGTGAATCCGATCCGTGCCAATTGGATGACAACATGTATGAGAAACTTGAAATGATAGAATTTTATCAAGTTGGGCCATAAAGGAACAGAATGTTGTTTGCATATAGCTGTATTTTTATAACAACCGCCAAACTGGTGGTGGTGCATAGTTTTCCCTTTGTGTAAGTTGTATTGGGCCCAGCAGGTAATTATAGTGCTCAGTGTTAAAAATGTTCACTTTTTTCCAATAAAGGCAAAATGATGTATTTTCATGAACATATCACAATAAACATGAAAAAAATCATTCAAATGAGTCCAAACAAGCCAAGTCTTAGGGCAGTGGTTTAGTAATGGTTTCCAAAATGAAGAACCACTGGCCTGCATGTAATAACCTATATGGAATCGATGGGGTTTGGAACAGGTTAACCCTAAATATGATCATTGCCAATTGGACAATGGCATTTGGTAGAAACATGCTCAAATTTTATCACATCTAGCCAATCGGAGAGCTGGAAGACATTTCCAGCTCTCTGGGCCATTATGGGGAATAAACCTGATGTATAGCAACATTTTTTTCAGTTTTCATTTTGTACCCCCCCCCCCCAATTTCTGCCTTATCATTAAAACAACTAAATGCTATATGTTTCCTTTGACTTAAAACATAGAGCACTGTCTCAATCATCTCCAGTCCAATTCATGGTTTGGACTCAAGCAGCAGCAAAATCATGTGGTAGTAAAGTCAAACTTCAGTGGCAATCTCGTTAACCTCAAAAAATAATCAAAGGTTTTCAAGAACAATCTTTCAATTTTGCCGTAGGTAAACAAATAATAGCATGAAGAATCTGAAATTATATAGGCGAGGTCATGAGAGCCTACATTTTCCTCCCCTCTGGTAATATGCCTCTGTCAAAATGCGACCTACATATCTGTATTTTTTTAAAGACAAAAGACTTCTTTTTTAATTATAGATTACGCATGGCCTCCCCTGGTAGAGTTCATTTTTCTCGCTTGTCGGTTACAGTGCATGAACATTAATGGTGTGTTGTGTGTTACTGTATAAAAACCACTTAACCCTTTAACCCTGGTAGATTCTGTTTAGGTTTATAACACATAGGTCAGTGGTTTTTGAGATGGCTTCCCAAATGACAGCAGTTTGGGAAGCCATCTTAAAAACCACTGACCTAAGACTAGGCTTGTTTGTACTCATTTGAATGCATTTTTCATGCTGATTCTAAATATGGTCATAATTTAGACATTTTTGAAAAAAATTGACAAATCTTATCTTTGGGCGACATGTTTGTCGGCAGGCCCCAAATGGTTAAATTTTGCAAGTAATTTCATTTTTGTTTATATGAGGCTACAATTAGTGGGAATCATTTCCTTTGCAGGGGGTCTCATAGAGCTGGCCAAGTCCACAAAAATTTACATCAACAAATAAAGTGGGCTCTTCAGGCCTCTTTTATGATTTTTTTGGCCACAAAATATATAAAAGATTGACTCCCAGTATGTGCAGTAGTAAAAATATATAGCATGTTAACTCTGGATTTGGGCATCTCAAAAAAAATAAATATCCAAATTTGACAGTCATATTTTTTACTATTGCACAAACAGAACATCTAATACTTATTTTATTCAATAATTATTATAACTTTTGCTTGTGCCATAATCATGATAATAATGAGAATTCTGAGTATACTATGCTATCTTTAGAAGATGAACAGAAGTCACCCTAACAAGAACATGATTAAACTGGCTCACTAGCACTTAACCCCCAGGTGCTATAAAGGCAATTTGATTGGTTGTATGATATAGTTAGCCAATCAGAAACATTGTAAGAAAAGCTCAAAGGTGCATACAGATATAGAAGATCTATTTTGATTGGTTACTCGGAGAAATCTATGATGTTATATCAGGTAATGAACCAATCAGAGGTACTTTAAGAAAGATAAGACCTCAGGGGGTTAAAATTTCATCATAAGTCATCTTCTCATCAAGATAAACACACAATTTTAAGACATCATGCCCAATGAATAAACAGCCAACAAACCGGTGGCGTCCCTTGGGAGGCGACATCATTGCGCAAGCTTTACCAAGCAATATTTATAGATCAAAATAAGGATGTCGCAAAAGAAGATTAGCTCGCGTTGTATTTCTTCTGGGCCTATGACAGCGAGTAGTGGTGGTTCAACGTTAACATTCCATTTTTTCGGCAGGTCTCGCAGGCTTTGTCGTGTGCCGCTGGTGCCCAGTTTCCTGGGCCCTAATTGGATGTGATCTGACAACCAGCTTCATTTTGTTCTGTTTAATTTTAATCCCGAGTTCGGGTGTGCTGTATTTTTGCAGTTAGATGGATGTCATGCGTGTTTGTCATGACCCGGATCGTTCTGTTGGTTGGACTTTCATAATTTGGGTAATATTGGAATGTGTCTGTTATCAAATTGCATTTTGATAGGTTTCATTATAAAAATCTTATGTACCACAATTAGAGATTTCGTAATTTGAATATGCTGCTTAAATTTAAAAAAATAAAAAAGGAGCTAAAATGGACGCTGAGAATCCCATGAAGGAGACTTACATTACGTACTCTGTTGTTGGTAATAAAATATTGAATCGCCCTGTAGCAGAAACTGGCATTTTGATGCTTGCTCCAATTTCCAGCGAAACTGCAAAATTAAGGGGAACAGATGAGTCGCTTTTCGGCATATTATTACACCTGTATGTCTCAGTAAATGATTAAATGGAGGTAGCTAAGCCACAATATTGGGGGAGTTATCCGTAGCTGCCCTACGATGTTGGGAAAAGGGAGCTATTCCTTGAGATTGCGAGCAGCTCAAGATGGACCTCAAGAAAGTGGTGGTTGGAGGTATAGAATAGCGTATGAGAGTAAAATGGCAAGTTTGTTTTCGATCACTTTTGGGGGAGGGCTATGTATTTTGAAACCAATTGAATTTGGTAGGGGTCTCGAGAGGCAGCTATGTGGGTTAATGGTGTTGTGTAGTAAAAAGGAGGGTATATTGTTACACTAATATGGCAGCCTTTTGGAATTCAAAGACTAACTATACATCATGGAGGATCGACTGAAGTTTGTATATCGGGTGAAGATAATATTTTATCAGGAAGTGGTGGTGGGATATATTTCGGGCATACATCCGATATACGAAGTAGACCTATGGCATCTCTGGAAGAAAAAGATTGCAATTTGGCCTATTTACGAAACCGAATGGTGTCCCAAAGGTGGTTTGTAAGTTTTGCTTGAAATTCCCGAGAGTGGGGGATGGGTACTGAGACTAGATTGAAGGCTTAATAAATAATCAATAATTAGATTTAACATTTGGAATGATTTTGGAGGTGCAGATCCTACAGTAAGGTCAATGCAGTTAGAGGAGTTCTGGCCAAATATACTAGACATATTAATATTATAGTTGTTGTTTTTTCTGTACTCGCACAAAGTTGACTTTCCTAAAGATTACTTCACAGTGATAGAGGGTTACACGATTTGGTTTTTAAAATATTGTTCCTCATCAGCTGGAGAGATTGGGGAGTAAGACCTAAAGAAATGGTTTGGTTTTGCATAACATACTTTAAAAATGGTCAGTCAGTGATTAAATATCAAGAAAGATACAAAGCTTAAGTTGGCTTGTGTGACTGACATGTAAAGTGTACTTTTTAGGAAAGTAAAAAATATAGGCCTAGATTTTAAAAATGTGTTTGGTTGAAAAAAGGATCTTTCAAATTTGTTTTCTTTTTTAAACATCTTTGAGTGAGTGTTATTTTTAAGGGTCTTTTGGGTCCAACCAACAAAACAATCTTCTTTTTCTTTTTCAACCTAAGAGATGTGTTGGTTTGGGGAAAGTGGAAGCTTGTTTTAACCAGTATCATTTTGTCTAGAAAAAGGGCGGGGTTAAGTGAGCAGGACGAGAATGGGGATGAAGGAAGACAGATAGACAAAGAAAAAGACACAAATAGGGGAGAAGAGAGGCAAAACATAACACACAAAAATGGAGATATGCCTGTCCGCCGAACAAATCAAGTGTTTTCCTTTGCAAACATGACTGCAGTACTTAACATCTGTTCTTCCCATTTCAAATGACTTACATGACCATTAATGTGATAATGTCATGACAGGCACCTGAAGCTAGTCTCGATTATGAGTTTTAGCCCCATGTATGGTACAATCTGTCTGATTGGCTCATTACAGGACACAACATGAGATAGCCCTCTGAGTAACCAATCAAAACAGTGTTTATATATCTCTGTGTAAACCATACCACTATTCTTACAGTATCTCTGATTTGCTCATTACATGATATTACCTTCCAAGTGACCAATCAAAATAGTGCTTAGATGCTGATAGATAGGCAGGTAGTGCCCAGGGGGTTAAGACACAGTCGGCTTATGAGAACAAGAATTCCCAACAAATTTATTATTGCTTATTGTTGTCATCGAGACTTTTTACAATGTCATGCTCCTACAACTCAATTCTTATTTCTATATTTAACATTATGCCTGCAATCTTGAGCTAAAATATGTGAACAAATTAAGCAGTTTCAATAAAATGTTGACAAATTAAAGTATCTATTTTTTGTGTTTTGTGATTTTTGCAAAATGCTCTACAAAATAGGTTATTTTGTTAAATCTGCATGGAATAAAATTGCTTAAGCCGATATTATTTAACACATGGCAAAATGTTTTGGAGAGTTGTCACATTGCGTTTGGAGAGAAGTTGAGTACAAACAGAACGTTGCCAATCTACTTAACAAGATGGCAGATTTTCAGTGACTGTTGACAATTAGGAGATCTTTTTATTCACATTAGTCTAATCTTAATCAGCAAACCTTTTTGGTAATATCACAGATTAAATTGCAGGACAAACAAAAGTTAAAAAGGCCCTTAATTGTCTGACATTGTTGTTTTTATCTAGACACTATAGGTCAGAAACTATAGGATATGGTGTTATGTGTCGCTACTAAAACTGATGGCCTCAGTTGACTTTAGTCCGAACATTTATTTGATCATGTCATCCAATGCATCATAGTGATGCATGTTATTGAGTGTGAGCAAAAGACTTGGTCATGGACACCAAAATCTGTCGCCTGTAAGAGCTTGTTAAGCAGTCTTATGTACTCAAGATATTAAAAATTCATCCGAGAGGTCAACGTCTATGTTCACTGTCATACACAGGTCACAGAACGAGCCCTTAGTATTGAGATGGAAAACCTTGCCACTTAACAGGTGTGAGAAGAAATGGAGAATAGCTTCGGACTCACGCTGTGTCGCAAGTTTTTGACAAGGACAATGTCACAAATTCGTTGTGAAGGGCTGAACAGAGAGAACAGCGGAAGGGATACCTGGCATCGGACATGGAATAATAACGCCAAAAATGGTCGCTATCAAGATGAACCATTCTGGGTGTAGACTCGGGTCAAGTCTCACTTTGTTCTGTGCGGTCCTCATTGGGGATCTGATTCTCCGGGTCAATATTGGTTGAATTCAGTGTATTAAAGAATACATTTTAGCCGCCCTGCATCGGAAGGCCAAATTTGATAACATGTGACATTCCAAGGTAATACTGTTGATGTGGGAACGAGGATTGCATACAAGCATGGACAAATATGATTTTGAGGGAAATATATTTAGTATACAATATTGCGCTGTATTTCTCAATCTTTTCATCCCCCCCCCAGCAAGCCACTCACATCTAGTCTTGGATCCAGTCTAGTGAGCTGTAATGGGGTAATAGTCACGCAGTGGTTAGGCATGCCATGAACACGATACCTCTTATTGATATGATACCCATGGGTCCATAATTGTCTGTTCTGTTGGGAGAACCGCTATCGTTTCCACCAGGGCCAAGCAGAACTCGCTGTTCAAAAACTATCCATTTCATTTTTATAGGCTAGCGATGTCACTTGAATATCACATTAGAACCCCATTGCAAAGTGCTAGGTAGCGGTAGTGAGATAACCGTTAGTACAAACAGCAGTGGTGTGGTCCGTATTTCCTTCTGTTGTTTAGGGTGTGATGCAATTAAACATAGTGGGGTTCCATATCTCAGGTGTTTACTCTGTTATGCTTAACTCGATTTGGTAATTTCTGATTTGATTTTGAGGGTAACAAATATCATTACTTAAATGTTGTTGCTCAAGGGTGGTATAAGACCGACACTCGGCTTGGTTCTCGGGAGCAATTTGGTTTGTTTAAAGATCTGGGTCAGCTGCTGGTTTCTTCTCTTTTTTTTCATTTCTTTTTATACTACACTGCAAAAACTGGGTTGTTAAAATTTTAACATTTTTAATTCTTTTGAGTTTTTTTTTGGGTGTTAGTTTTGTTGTTGGAATTTAGTATTTTCACTGGCTCGGGTTGCCTGCACAATTTTAATTAGTAGTTTGGTGACCTGCTTATGAAACGTTAGAGGTAAGCAGTTGCAATAGAAGTAAACAACAACAAAATCAAACATTTTCTACTAAAATGGCAGATGTTACAAATAAAAATGTTACCACCAAGTTTGATGTTAATTAACACCAGAGGGTGCAGTCCCATATTGATTCCAGGACGGTCTTAAATTAACATCAGTGGTGTCAATTTGGTACCAGCGGTGTTAACAAAATAATTAACACCCAATGTGTAAAATTAACACCAAATGTGGTGTAAAATTAACACCAAACAATGTCAAATAATACATTGTAACACCAAAAAAAAATTGGTGTTAATATGACACTAACATGGTGTTAATTTAACACCGAAATGGTGTAAACTAACACCAGTAAGTGCAGTCCCCTATTGATTCCAGTAGGGTGTTAAAGTTAAAACCCCCATTTTTGCAGTGTAGATTTGGTTAGGGCAGAGGACAACACAGTTTATGCTATTAATTGGTAAAGTTATGAAAAGAAACATTTGAATGGTGTGACATCTGAACATTCTACACATTCTTCTCTCAGGGGGGTAGTACTTTTGTTTGGCGCAGTTCTCTCACAACAACTCTCTTTTGAGTTATATCAAACATGTCAGTGAAAGCCATTAACCTTTGAACTAAAATAATTTAATTCCAGTAATTTGGCAATAAATTTTTTGAAGCAACTGCAGATGGCAAGTTGAATTGAGGTGTTAAATTCCTCTTTTACAGCAGGTCTGGTTTTTTGAGACATACACACCTATATGGCTGTTCCATTTGAAATTCATGCTCCCCCCTCTGTGGGTCTTCAAAATTAACGTAAATTATCAAAGAGGGTGTGTGTATTTCAAATGGAAGTTATCCAATAGGTGTTTGAAATCTGTGTTCTCACTGTGGACGAATTTGTGGATTGAAAATTTACAACACAGCCAATGGGCTCTCCCATTTAAAATATATACTATACTCCCCATGGAAGACTATTTATTTCCAGAAGGGTTGGTGTTGATTAATAGAATCGCTTAAATGTTTTGACAAGCCTACATTGAACTGCCAAACTAAATCTACCAAGCATAAATTTCCATCATAATAAATCTGAATTTGGTGCAGGTGGATTTTTCGACTTATATACGTCACAAACCCAACCAGGACTTCCATGCACCTGGTTAACCTCCTAACATTAATGGGAAAGGCTCGCTGTTTAAAAGGACTGTTACGGAAACCCAATTTCTCGCAGGTTGAATTTCAGAGAGATTGGTTTCACAACTCCCTTTTCTAAACCTCGTGGCACATGACCAAACCTGTGATAACCTCCTAACCGACATTGTCAGAGCCTAAAAAGTTAAAGGCGAACCGAGGGCATGGAAGTCGTAACGCTAACTGGATATGTCACCGCGGGTTAATCCACGTCCCCGCATCGACTGATTCACAGTTGACACGAAGAATTGCTTGTTGGTGAACTGCCCCACTAAATTCCATAGCCCCGGAGCTGACGTCTAGACATAGGGCGAATCTAACCGCCGTATCTTTATAAAGTCAAGTTAAGAAGCTGTCTGTTTTCCATCACCGGTTGACAATGACTTTTGTTGATTAGTGTATATGGTTTTGTCTACCTAACAGGATTTTTCTTTTTCTTTCTCTTGGCTTTCTGTCGGTGTGGGGGAAATTGCGGTGAAATGGGAATGGTGTGGACCAATTTGGATCAGGAGTAAAGTTACTGTGTGGATGTAGAGGATTTCTGAACCCAGGGAGACTTTTTAGTAGCCCTGAGGTATGTTCATGGGGACAAGTAGCAATTGGCATTGAAGTTTTTTTGGTATGGGGACATTGTGGTGGGGTGGGCAATATGCATAGTAGATCCAAGAAAGTGATATCATTTTCATAAGCTATGGGTCAAAAAGATGTAAATGCAAAGAGTAGTCAAAAGAGGAATTGGGAGTGTATGATTAAAAGAGGAATTGGGAGTGTATGATTATAGTTGATTCCTTATGTATCAACACATCCCTCCCACCCGGCTACTATTTCCCATTCCTGGGGTAGTAAAGGTTCAATCCCCAATACCGTTATCCCTCATTTTGTGCACTGAACAGTGAGGTATGCATGGATTTTAATGAAGAATTACATGCCAAAACAAAATGTTCACTCAGTAGCTAGAACCTTTTTCGTCTGTTAGGGATAACCCTTCATGGTTCTTGAATAGCACCAAGAATGGCTCTTCAAACACCTTTCAGAAACCTGTTTTTCCCGTGTAGAATTTTAGTGGTTCTTTGGGTGCAAAAAGTTGTTCTTTCCCCTCAGGAGCAAATGCAATGTTTGCATAGGCACCTACAAGACTTTCAAATTTCAATTTCATCAATGTAAAACCAGTTCTCCTCCTTCCTCCTTTCCCATTTCCTCTAGCGGCGCTCCCACTCCTGCATTTTTCTGCACCCCTGGTCAACTTCTACAAGGTTCTTAATTTTCTAGAAATATATTTGGAGGTTCAAGATGTCTTTATAGAACTTTCAAAAAGGTTCTTGAAGATTTGAGAAACCATTCCAGAACCCTTTTAAGGTCCTTCCTAAAAAGCCATAAAGGTTCTGAAAGGTGTCCAAGAACCATTTCTGGTTCCATTCAAGAACCCATTAAGGATTATCCCCAGAGGACAGATTAAGAACCTTTTTTTTCAGCGCTAGTTCATGTTGTAGAGAAATCAATTGAAGATTGTGTGAGATTATCTTTTAAAAAATCATTGCGAGAATACAGTGGTATCAAATATTTCCACACTCCACCCGGAACCTCACTATTGTGTTTTTACCTCATTAAGTTTTTGAAGAATGGATAACATCACAACGTTAAGTTTGTGCTTTTAATGTGCCGGCATACAGCCAAAGTCCATTTGTTGGACATAGACCAGCATTACTTGCCACATTCCATTAGAAGGTTTTTATTAAGGAGTCAATAGGGTGTTAAAAGTGTATATCGTGGAGGATATTGAGTTGCCAAGATAGCTAACTGGGCATATAAAAGGGATCCCCGCTAGTGTTTGTGTCTGTTTCTTTGTGTTGTTTCTCTCTCCCTTCCATCTCATTTTCTCAACTTCTTTCCTTTTCCTTTTCCTTCTCCCCCCTTTTTTCTCTCCAATTTTTTTTTTTTTTTTTTTTTTTTTTTTTTTTTTTTAATTTTTTATTATTTCCTCCTTTTTTGTGTGTTTTTCGATTTCAATCTCACTTTTTTGCATCATCTGCGACTTCCTCTTTCATCTCCCTTTCAGCAAAATCCTTATATTTAGGTTCAAATCTCTTTGGAATACTGCTTATGGTCCTCGCACATCACACACACAGCACACACAGTATGCAATACTATGCACTGCGACCTGGGGGGGGGGGGGGGGGGCTTTGATGAAGGGAGAATAAGAGAAGGAAAAAAAGAAAAGAAGAGGCACATGGTACATTTATATTTGATTTTTTCATGCAAATGCGGATCAAAAAAGTGTCGGAAGAAAGTACGCAAGGAAAGGCGTTTTCAGGTCTTTGACAACCCTAAAACCTCAGGAGCTTCCGGGGCTTTCTGCCCCCTCGACCCCCCCTGCTGGAAGCGGGCCCCTTGCACCCCAACCCGTTAGTCCGCTCTCTCCGCTGGCATGGTGCGGACATCTTTTGTCCCGCCCCCCTCAATAAAATTTTCCTGGCACGCGCCTATGCTATCCGTTTGCAACTGGCGCCCATTCCAATTTTATATCAAATTTCCAATAAAACAAGGTCTGTATTCTAACATTGGATAAAACTGTAGCGGTAGAGGGGAATCTAAATTTTTGAATTTACAACGAGCTGAATTTTGTACGCATTCTTGCCTTTTCTCTTCCCGTCTGTGCACACTCAATCAGTTCAATTTCAGATGTAATCTCTGAAATAATCCTGAATGCGGTTGATTAAAATCACATTCGTCGAGGCATTATGTTTCGACAGCGTGTATTATTTAAAGCATTTGCAAAAAAAAATGGCATTCCTTTTACTGTAGCTGCTGAAGTTGGCTCGGAGTTGACCCAAGTGGTTTTGATCTTCAAATAAAGGGGTATTAGTTGATGGTTGTCCTTTATCACTTCTTTTTCCATTAGCCGCAAAACCACTCCATGAATAACTTTGAGATTCACAAAGTGTGTATCATGTCAGTGTGGAAATTTGTGGATTTTTTTGTTGCGGTTTTGAAGAAACTCTATATCTCTATATGACCATACCCCATTTCCTAAGCCTCTGAGATGGTTCCGATATGTTTCAAAATAATCTGTGCTACTAGGTATGTTTGACCTGTAGATTGTAAATTATATGAACTTGGTGCTCCACTATACTGTAAAAATTGGCATCTTATGATAGGGTCTTGAGTTTAGACATGTCCTTCATCAAGTGGTCTTAACTCAGACCTCTAAAAAGACAAATCTGTAAAGCCAGTTTTGAGATGAGCTGCAGTACAACTCAAGTCGCATCTTCCTTTTGTGGTGCAAGACACTGGTCACAGACAACGTCTCCACACAAAACATATCTGAGATAAAGACATGTCTGAGATGTAAGATTTGTCTCTTGAGGCCAGTTTTCACAGATATGTGATTTACTCAAGCAAAATGAAGTCTAGTCCGGTCAGAATTTGATTTTTTAACTTTTCAGGTAACCTGTAATGCACCATTTAAAAAGGCTACTTTTGCTGTAACCCCGTATTGAAAGTGACCAATTAATTCCAAAGAATATAATCATACAGTTGAAGGGTGTGCCGAAAACAATAGGACACGAAAGACTTTTCTCCTTTGTTTGGCTATATCCCATAAAGGGGTCGAATATTTGCGGACTTTTGACTCATTTTAACTCGATCACATCACATATGTCTTGATTTTGTGTTTACAACTAGTTAGACATGTTGCTGGAAACATGGCCTTAATGTGAGCATATGTATCTTGATTGTGCTTCAGGCCAGACATGATTTTATTGTTTAATTTGCTATTGTCGAAGGACGTGTCTATTTTCAAGCCTGTCTCCAAAATCTTTTTCAGGCATGATTTTGACATTTTCAATCTAATCAGTGCTCCTTATATAAATGGTAGTTTTATTGATTGGTGACAGTGAACGACAGAGTATAACCAAGATAATGAGGTTGCTTTAATTGTAGACCTGTAAATGATTTTAACACTAGTTTACAAAAGTACACTTTGACCCTCAGCAATCTGAATACAGCATAATCATGGTTTGCAATTATAATTTTTAATTTCAGCACCTTTGTTTATTGCCTTGTAAGACAAGTGGAGTATGGCCTTTTATTATTTACAGCAGTCCAGTCCAATTAAAATTACTAAAATCATAACCCCATGTGGTTTTGGTGCTATTATACCAGAAGTGATACGCAAACTAGGACAAGTTAAAAGCCCGTATACTGGCATGTGGGGAGCATTGAACTTTTGATCACTGTGCTGAGGGTTCTTACAAGGACTTGAGATAGGGTTACAAGAGGTCTCTGCCCTCAAAGTCCTTGCCATGAACAACATTTCTAAACACTCAAATTGACTGGTTCTTTTTTTAGGCACATAAAAAGGAAACTGTTCGGTTACTTACAATTCTACAGACCACGATTTTTGGTAAATAGAGTTCCTTGGATGGAGAAAAAGAACCCAATTTTCTAAGTGTGGGTGCTCTGTGTTAATAAAAATACCAAACCACACAATCAAGGTTGTGAAAACAAAAAGTTGTCATGGAAAGGAAAAATGACGAATACCATCAAAGCATATTGTGTTAAATCCTCCACATGAAACAAAACATTTTTTGTTTGTGGTGATGGTGATTTAGATACTTTTGAGGCTTATAAGGCCAAAAGTCCTTGCTGTGTTACAACAAGCAAATCTTGTTGGCGGGGAAAAGGGGAAAAAGTCAAATCAACAGCCAAAAAGATGTGTGTGGCGATTGCCTTTTGTGTGCCTGTCAAAGACTTCGCTAAAACCTTTGATTGATCGGAATTTGTTGAGTGAGTGGGGGTTTGTTTGAGCCATCTGGATCTTGTAATTCGAGATGTTTGGATTTTTGCTTGGGGGATGTGAGATACTGAACGTGTTGGCATGTTGATCAACTGCAGGACAACAATTTACAAGTGTTCTGTATTCCGTCTCAACTCTTATAAAAAACATATGGCAAATAAAAATAAAGTGATATTCACATGGAACTGTTACTAAAGAAGATTAGGTGAGCTTTGGGATGAATTCAGTATCTGCGACCAATCCTTCAACATGAAGTTTATTCCCTGGAGGCTGCCAAATTCATAGGGTGGGGCTTTATACAAAGTCTTCCGTAGCTTTTATGTAGCACTTATTTTAGTTATTATTATGTTTTAATGAACAAAATATTTTGGCCTAGGATTCCCAGGTTTCATGCAGGCATGAAACAAAGCCTCGACCCCACCCTCAAGCAGTGAGCTTCTGTCCACATTGAAAATATGGTAAACCACAGAAATTCAGTTCAAGATTCACTGCTGTGAAGCTGTTATTAGGGCAAGATTACATCATTTGAAAAGTTATAGTCCTATAACATAGCATTGTCATTTAATATTTAATCTACCGAATGAACAAAGGTCATAGTAACGTCCTGAATTTCTTCAGACCAAGACTGATGAGGTCTATCTAATTTTCAAGGTTTACCAAGACGTTGTTTTTAAAGATCTGTTTGCGGGCATATGTTTATAAATTTTTAATAACCACTGAAAATAACAGAATCTCATTAGGCCTATTGTTTTGGGGATATGAGGCTTTTACAATACATTGTTATAGAATTACAAGGGACAGACAAAACAGACCAACTAGTTTACGAGCATTCCAAAATTGTGAATTAGTTTTGGCATTTGCCCTTGCATTGTGCAAAGTAAAAACATTTCCAAAGAAAAAAGTCCTTGATTCTCCGCAAGGGAGTTAATCCGCTGATCCGTGAAAAAAAGAAACAAAGCAGATAACATCATGTCAATGAATGATGTAAGCGAAGGCCAACATTCAGGCCTACACAGTGGCCTGGGGGCCGAGAAAGAAACCCTACAGCAAAACAACACCGTACTGAAAACACGAACCTGACTAAAAACCTCTGCTGACAGCAGCTTTCAGAGCAAGAGACGGCAGCGACCTTAATCTGACTGCAAAAAAAAGCGCTGCTTTTCTATGAAGAAGTTTTTGATTCAATTTGGCCTTCAGTGGCTTTTGTGTGCAATTGCACGCTGTTTTAACAGGGGCTTATAGGATTTCAGGCTACCCGTGTTAAAATGGGTATTTGTGTTCGCATTAACCACCTCAGAATGGAAAGAACATCAAGTGGGTTTGAGTCCTATAGCAGGTTTTCTGTTACAAAAGACTGCGAGTTGCAGTTGCTCAACTTGCCAACACCAAGCCCTTGTGGGAAAGATAAGCCTCAATTCCCATGTGACAACGTTCAGTTATTAACATTTGTCAAGTTTAACTCCAATGGTTTTGGGATGAGTTTTATGATACCCAGAAGCATAAAAGTCCGATTAATGATATTCATATACATATCAGTGGACTGAACTGAGTCCTAGGTAGATGAGGTATTATTGCTCAAAGCCAGTACATGCTGCAATTATTGATACGGTTTGGGGTCACATGACTCTTTTAAAATGCAACTTTCAGATAAGAGTGCATTATGGGATGGATTAAAGAGCAAATCATGTCTTGGGATAATATTGAATGTCGTATTTGTATACCAATTGGGAAAATTACCACTTGATTCATTATCAGTGTATGCCTGCCTGACACTAACTTTTGCATGAAGATTATTGGCATAGGATACAATATAGTCACAACATTTGGACCAAAATACGCATGATTCGTTGGAAATGAGATGATTTTGACATGCATGCCTGTACACGAATTTGTCGATATCTTGTGAAAGCTGTGCTAAAAAGCATTATTCAGTATTGGCAAATTAATAATTTGTATTCACATCATAGATATAGCAACTACTCCTATCTCGGATAGAACATCTATTAAAAGCACCAAATGTTTTTTTATGGAACTACAAGATTTTCTGTTGTTCTACATAAATGGGCGGTGGGGTGATTCCCTTGTAAAATTCCTTGCCGCCGTTTTCTCTGATGTTAAAAAATTATGCAAAAGCTGACGATGTATTCGTTATGAAAAACTGGATCGCTGTCCTTGGATGTAATGGAAAGTGTGGCAAATTCTTCTCTGAGCATACAATAGTTGAAATTTAGGTTAAACGCCTTTTGGTGTCTTCATGGAGAAAGTAGATGATGAAGAAGATGAAAGAGACAAAAAAACTGCCTCGGGGTAATTAATACTTCCATTTGTCCACTCTCAAGTTTTCTGCTCTCTCTTTTTTTTTTTCCTTTTTTTCCACAAACGTCAACTTCCTTTCAGTACATTTACTGTCCCCTGTTTCGGTGCTTGCTTGTGGCAGACGTATAGTCTTTTTGCATCAGTTTCCTTGCCCTCGTAACTTCGCCTCGGGCCTGCGGCTACCTCCCATTTGCCCTGACAGCCAGTCCCGATTTCTCCGGCATAAAAACAAAACCGTTTGTGGTAAGCAAAACTGTCGTAGTTCTTCTGAAAACAGGGTATGGAAAGGATTGCTTGCTTGGTTTCCCATGAACGTTACCTTTACAGTGTTTCTCCTTTCATTAGTTCGGTGATGACCAATTGTAGCAATTATTTAGGGCAACTGAAAGAGGTTTTCCATGACAGATCCTAGCTGAAGGTGATGTGTAGGAATGTAAGGGATCGGTCATTTAAAACAATGCCAGGTAGAGAGGGCATCCCAGAATTTTATTGAAGAAATGGCAAGTTATCATTAGTATTATAATAAACTAGACATTAGCAACGATGTATCATTTCCGCATTTCTGGCCATAAAAATTCCGGAATGTAAAAAAAATATATATAATGATAAAGGTTGAACTGCATTAAAAACCAAGTTTTAAGTACCAATTTATTTTATAGAAAATGCTTTCCCCGGTACTTCACTGGATGCTACGCTGAAATTTGGCTTTGTCGTCGGTTCAAATTTTTGGATTTTCATGAAATGGGACTACTCCTCTGTTACATCACTGTGTAAGGGACAGGTCAAGAAAAAAATGAGGAATCCAACCAAACTCTGGAATTATGGCCAAAGTGACTTTTTTCTTTACAAAGTATTTAAAATGTCAATGCATTAGGTGGAATATTTGGGAGCCTGAGCTGGGATTTATTCTCACATCAGTTGCAAACACAGGATTAAATTAAAGTTTTATTTACGAATAAGCAGTTGCAAAACTTGATTAACCTAAACACCCTGTTATAATGAAGAAAATGGCAAGTGAATTAAAAAATGCACTACCTCTGTCCACTTACTTGAACATTTGCTTTTGCAAAAGGCAATTGGTTGAAGAAAAATAACACAAGCGTAGCACACTTTGGATCATGATCATAGTATAACAACAAGTGAATGACATGTGAATGCCCTCAACAAACACTTGGTGAATTAATTTTGTGTATTTTTCAATTAGTATTTTATAAGGAATATTAGGGCCAAGCAAGCATTATCATTTGTATTGTCCTACTTCTTGGAACGATTTCTACAGTACTTGTGACAAGACCGTAAAATTTGACATGTTTGCTTAAATGGCTGCCCTCCTAGTGCCAATCATAGTCTTGCATGTGGGATGCACTAACCACAGTTCTCTGTATCAACATTTCGGCTTAGTTCACAGCAAATGCACCATGTCCGCCCCCTCTGAAAATGGTTAGCGTTCCATAACACTCCCATGACCGCCCTGCCATTTATAAAACACTGAAATGAAGTTGACTTTTCAGGGGAAGTTTTGAAAACTTACAATGGGATTATGAGATGGGTGGATGCACACAATAGGTTTTAAAGCCCTGTCAAACTGTCTGTCAAAAAAGACAAGTCAAAAGTGAGGTATGGACTTGAGCAAGTCCTGCTGTCATATCGTAATGAAACCAAAAATTAATTAGGGCCCAGGGTTCTAAATATAATGTGAAACTTGTTCCGGTAGCGTTATCAATTATTCCGTGTACATACATATGCAGTGTAAAATATGCATAAAATTCACCACTGTTTTTGGTTGGATTGGTTTTACTTTTATTGCCAAAAAAAAGACAAAAAAACAAAAGTGGAAAACATTTCCTTTCTTTTTTGTGGATCAGTCTACACTAATGGTTCCGTTGGCGGGTGTTGAAACCTTGGACTGGACAACTTAAAATGGCTCCAGCGCTCTAGTCTCCACCATGATCCAGAAAGTCAGGCCCTGGCTCGATGAAATCCACCAGAGCACGGGAGCTTGAAGAAACTGGTGTGGGGGTCAGGGGTGTGGTGGGTGACGTATGGATCATGGAAAACAATGATAAGGATGGCTGGTCCTGGTAGAACAGCGTCCCAGACATTGTAGATCATCGGTTCCTCTGGACTAAATCTAACATTTTGGTATATTCTTTTTTGCCAGTGAAACACATTTGCCCGATCCAATGTCTTTTTTTCCCCTTCATCCAAGTTCAAAATCCCATCATTCATTACAATAGCAACCAGAGCGTGCACGGGCGCTTGAAGAAACGAGGTGGCCAGTGCATTGCCCGTATATTGAAATCCTTCACGGACCATGATGGTTTGGAGCTAACAACGATAAACTGTTCATTGTAAAGTGAAACATGACTTCATGGGCCCACATTACATTCTACACATTTTAGAGAGAAGAAGCTCCAAGTTTTGCCAGCATAGACTATTATATAGTTACTAATCTTTCCTTGGGTGAATTATGTCTAGCCATTCCATAGGGATATTTCACTTTAACTAATCAAGTTGCACATTTGATTTTCTAGTGAACACACTTTAGGAGATTAGGTTAGTTGCTTCCCAGTTAAAAACATTGTGGAAAATGGGTTGGAACATGGAAAAGAAGAGATTGAGGAAAGGGCTTAGGAGTAGTTTGGAATTGAATAAGCGCCGTATAATCTTACTGAAATTAGACGTTACTTTGTGCATGTAAAGTTGCTGGGAGTGTCAGCACCCTAGTTTCCTTGTCATGGGCGGGCAGGAAAATGGGTGTACGTTTTGATGCAGAGAAAAAGAATTATTGCAGAGAAAAAGAATTATTGCAGAGAGTATAGCGGAGGCCCTGCCCTTCTGTTTTAAAATTTTGGGATTTTAGCATAGGCCCGGCGCTCCAATGACTGAGAGTTTCTCATATTAGAGATGTATAGAGGACAGGCTATTTTAAACAGAAAATATAAGATGTTTGATAGGGCCAAATAGCAGGGGCTTAGTAGGCATCTGCCTATACCTTTCCATGCTTAACCTTCTGCCTTGCTTTTTGGACCACTCATTTAGCAGAGCTATAAAAATGAGCGAGGGGCCAGATTTTTTAAGGTTATTGGGTACATGTCTTGCCAGTGAAGATGAAAACTTCTGGCAGAACAAATGGTTTTCAGTAAGCAATAAATGTTTTGCCTACTGCAAAAACCCATATTTTATCTAGCAGAACTTTTTGTGAATTTCAAACTTTGGCTTTCAATTCAGGTTGGAGGCCATTTCATTACGGAATTTTATTTCATATTGACATCACGATATTCACGAAGTTTTTCTGCCTGCAAATTTTTTGATACGTCAATCCCTGGTGCAAACCCTTGGGTGATCATGGAAATTGGGAAGTGACACATTTTAAATGTGTCACTAAATGTTTTCCTCCATCAAAGAAATCGCGTAAAGGAATGATTCTGTGAGGTTCCGTGATCAAAAGCATAGAAGCCAAGACAGTGATTGAATGAATTAAGTATTACACATCCCGTCATCAGTGTCTTTTGGAATCACTGATAATCTAAACTTGACAGTATCTTATTCCTGTCGAGATCTGATCTAAGAAGTGTGGTCAAATAAACCAATGAAAAATTGCAAAAATGGCTGAATTTTGCGGTGACGACTATGCGTTCTGCCGTTTCGCGTGTAAAAAATTCATTGGAATATTTATGAGATGTTTTTTTTACCTAAAAGCGTTGAAAGCAACATGTTTGCTTTGAAGATTTGTAATTATTATAGAAATTCAATAACTCCGAACTTAGCCTTTTCCTTGTTTTCCGTCCAGCGGTCCGTTGTGTTTCAGTGTTTTTAATATTTTGAAGGCGCTCCCTCTGGGAAAAAAGTGTACATAAGCCCACACGATTCAATATGCGTAGTTTAAATAGTGTTTATGCTCTGGGTGTTGCCTGTAGGGAGGTAAACGCTGTTTAGACGAAGCTTAAATCAAAAAGATTTGCGGAGCCCAATTTCCTCCCCAAGTCGGGGCTTGTGTCAAATGGTATCACAAACCCCAAATTCAGCGTCGATTTAACAATTCCGTTGTTAACACATGTAGACGAAGAACTTATTCCTCGGAAGTGATTTGATGAGCAGTAAAATGCACTAACATGTGGTGTACATCAAACTATTTTACAAAATGGCAATAAGTGCTGATTTCGCTGCCTTTTAAATGTGATTGTGTAGTGGTTATTGGATTAAAAAAAAGGTTTCTTGCAATAAATCTTTTGGTGGCAGCACAGCTACATAATAAGCGGTCCATTAATGTATTTTTTTGTCATGTATAATTTGAAAGGGGCATTTCGTGATCCACAGCTCGTTCCCCCGACTTACCGTCCAAAAGTTGAGATTCTTATATATCTGAACCGTCGCTTTTAGTAGCCATGTGTACCTATCTATGTGGCAAATTCGGTCGTATCTGTAAGAAATTCTCAATTTTGTATTTTCTGTCCGTAAACGGACAGAAATTACAGCACAGTGCCTATTGGCGTGGGAACAAGCAATTGCTCAAACCACAAACCGCAAGATCGGGATCATCTAAAATTTCGTTCATAAGCTTTTTCTCAAGGATATCGATGAACAATAATAAAACAGAAGGTGGCTGAATCACGAATGCCCCTTTAACTATACAAAAAGAAAAAGAGTAATGATGTATTCTAACCTTGGGGAAATTAATGTTGGTTTGAAAGAGGCACCTAATTTTCACAGTTGAGATGGGAAACACTTTAAATAAGACTATGGGGACAAGACCAATAACCACTGTAGAACAAATTCGTGGTCCCCCTCGAGGGCTAAGGAAAACCAAGTGTAAATTCCAAAATATTATTACAATCACATAACTGTCTCTTCCGAGCCACAAAAACTGGCACATTTTCTTAAAATACATGAAAATGTCCACCTCAGTTTGTTTTCCCCAATATCAGAGACCATGGATATGTATAGACTTCACAGCAAACCATGAGCTAAAGATAGTACAATGGACCCGGTATGTGGGACCATTGTTATAGCCGGTGTTACCACCTCCACGATTCGGGTTTGAGCGACAAATACCCGTCCTCTCACAATACAATAACCAGTGTACATTATAATCTAGGTCGTTGACGCTAAATTTTCTTCTGAAAATGCGGTAAATTGAATCGAAATGAAGTTAGCAATAAGTTACGGATTTTGGTTCTGCACAAAGTTGTTAGGTCAAAGCTTGCTAGGGCAACATTCTTTCCATGATGTTTTGTTCATTTTGTTTTTCCTTTTCGAAAAATAAAAAAAAAAATGATTGACAACATGGCCAAGTTGAAATTGAACACGGACTATATAAGCTCAATATTTATTTATTTTGAATGAGGTTAAGTATTTTGTCCTGAAAAAAGTACTCAGTCTAAATTGGAGAACGGTAACAGCTGAAATCTATTCAGCTGCGGCGACAATATAACAATGGTCCTGCACTCCCGAAAATGAAAGTGTTTTTCACACCGCATACCGGGCCCGGTATTGAATATCTTTAACTCCATTGTTTGCTGAGTCTATGTGTATCCACTAGTCCCCCTGATATTTAGAAATGAAATTGAAGTGACATTTTATTCTTTTTCAAGAAAATGTGCCAGTTTAATTTGTGGGAACAGACGATTATTGATTTTACTAATTTATTATGAATTTACCCTTGGTTTTCCCCTACCCCCCGATTGGAGACACAAAACAACAGCATAGAAGGAACATGCCCCATGTGCTAAATGAGTAGGCAAAAATATGTCCACCACTAGATGTCTGGGTAATTTAAACCCCTTTGGTCTACTACCTTTATTATAGTGTATCTGATTGGACTATTACATGATTTAACATAATAACTTCTGAGTAAACCAATCAAACAATCTTATTCTGTATGAGCTTTTAAGTTTTCTTACCATGTCTCTGATGGCTTAATACAATACACCATAACTCTGACTAACCAATCAAATCCGCCAATAGTGCCATAGATTTAAAATTTGAAAATTAGAACAATAACAACAACAAAGCAGATCTTGTAACTCATTAAATTACATTGTTTTGGCTTCAAGGGCATAGTTTTTTGAAGGAAGTATTAATTCTTTGTTTTCTCTTATATTTTCGTTTCTTACAGACACAAGCCTTCCACGGGGATTCCCCGAGATCACTGCACCGCCGCGCGTCAGCGTTGTGGAGAAACACCGCCAGGCAGTGATGAGCTGTGGGGCCGTCGGTAATCCCGATCCTGATATCATCTGGTTCCGGGATATGGTGCCTGTTGACACCACCTCAGATCGCATCCAATACGCGATTGTAAGTAGTTCCAAAATATGTTTTCATAGAAAAGATAATATTATTTATCAAAAGTGCTCAGTGTTTGGACTTAATAGATCTACTAGCATTTCTGGTGTTGGCAAAATAATAAGGTTTATTAATGCTTAAAAAATCAACAAACAGTACCATAACTAAAATGTTTATAGATGGTTACATTTTTTAAAGAAAATATATTTGTTGTCTAATGTGTAAATAATAACTGTTGGTGAATCTTGTTTATTTTGAAGCCATTTTGTTTTTTCCTCCGTTAGTTGTACAAGGTATCACCTCCAAATATGTAACATTTGTATCCCGACCCCTCCCACCGTCCCCTCCCCACTCACCATCCACACATTTCCTGCAGCTATGCCACTTCTTTCAAGACACTACTTTAAAAGAGAGACCAGTAAAGAAAAATATTAAAACATGCCTGGTATTCGAGTCTAGCTTTAGACAAAGTTTTAAACCAGGGTTAGTCCTTCTTTGGGTGGGCAGATACTTTTTTTTTTTCTTTCAACATACTAAGAAATTTTAAAATAACTGGTGATAAAATTCCTAATGGTTGGGCTGTTCCGGCCCATCCATGAGGAACTTTCTCACCTGTTACAGCACACCTTTAGAGTGTTGAAAGGGAAAAAGGTCCACTCGCGTAGGACTATTGGTTTAAACCTGGATCGAAAGTTAGACTCCTTGCCAGCCACAGAAGTGAAACCATACAACAATCACTTCCATATATTTGTAAACTTATTTGGTCAGTGGCTCTGAAAAGAACCACTGACTCAAGGAAAGCCAAATTAAAAGTTATCCTAATACATGGCAGCACACAGATGCATCACATGGCAGCTATTACACTTACAACCTACCTGTGCTCACATGATAAATTGTTTTCAAATCAAATAAGTGGAAGTTAAATAATTTCAGTATGATTGAATAATTTTCTCTGCTGGTCTCTTTCTCTCTACAAATTTTAGCATGACTAAAAGCTCTTTTCTTCCAAGTACAATGTTGAATGTGTACCTGTTTCCATGCTCTCATCCTGTTAAAACAGTTCAATATAGCCTTTGTAAGTAGGTGATACTCTGGTTTTAATAAGCATAAAAGGTCCATCCCCGTTGCCCGTGAAGGCAACTGACTATACAACCCGGATTTACACAATCACAGAAAATAAAGTGAAACTTTCAACTATATACACCGGACTGTTCCAGCAATTATCGACACACATCCTGAATGATAACATCGGGAATTTCCACAACCTTATCTGTGAACTTGTATGGGAATTCTCACATTGTAAATTGAAGGAAAAGGGGCATTAAATTTTTGATACATCTGTGACTCCAATTTCTGCATTTTTATAAATTATCCCATTTTCTGATAAGTTCTATAAATCCTTCCAGTAATGACATTATGAAGACAATTGTTCATTTTAAAACATCCCATACTTCCCCTACACTTGCCTCCATACAATGTTTCCAAATCTCCATCTATAAGATATCAATCATATTTTCTCCCCTTCTGTCACTTTCCAAGATTGGTAAGTGAGTTAAGAACTCCTCTTTAAATAGAAAATTCTTGTACTACTGTACCCTTAAACCCCAACTCAATCTTAATGCATATGACTGAAATTGAGTCTTTTGTAAACAACCCTGTTTTGTGGGTACTCCAAATCGTACCCAGAACATTGGGGTCAATTATGCTCTAATAATAGTTTACATAGGTCATAGAACTATGCCAAAGACATGAGAAAGTGGAAGTAAGCTTTCAAATCAATCTGTTGATACTTGCAATAATTCGCTCTCACTCACCTTTCTTAGCTTTGAACTTGTGATCATAAGAATCAAGAAGATACTTAACTACACTTTCTGCATGTAGTTTCCCCTCAGAGCATTTTCTAACAGTTTTGATTACAATGCATGCAAAAAGTCTATCTTGAATTTTGTTGCTTTCTACGTGAGATAAAGATAGGCCTGTCATTTAAGATCAAAGTGTAATCTCGTTTTGGTCCTTTAACCCTTTAAACTTTAGTAGATAAAGGCAGTGATTTTTAAGATGGCTTCCTAAATGACTGTAGGTCATTTAAAAAAAATATACTGACCTAAGACTGGGTTTGTTTGGACTCATTTAAATGCATTTTTTATTCCGATTTCAGATATGTTGATAAAATGTTTAATTTCAAATTTTGAAAAAATGATGAAAATTATTTTATCTGTGAGGTAGTACGTATAATTTGCTTATAGAATTCAAAGGGTTAAAGTCAAAATTTATCATGTTTATCCACGGGGACAAAACCGGATTTAAAACTTTGGTCTAACTAACTAACTTTATCCCCAAGATAGTAAAGCGAAAACAAACACAAGCATGCACACACATACATGCACATGAACACATACACACAAACAACACATACACATGAACAACACATACACACGAACAACACATACACACTAACAACACATACACACACTTGAAAACTCAAGTTAGAAGATTATACAAACAAATACTGTCCATGAGAAAGAAGACAACTTCTACAAGATTTTCCCCCAGCTGTATGCGTGAGTGCTAAGGTGTAAAGGGAATGAACTCATTCTACATGCAACAGGACTTTCGTAACCCGACATGGGAAATTAATGCAATAACGATTTGCCAGTACCCGCCGGCAACGCATCAAGTATTCCTTTGTTTAAGTCGAATTAAAATGGAAATATTCCAGTGAGCCGACTTGATGAACCAGCAGGCGCTTGCCGTGTTGTGGGTGACAAGACAACCGATGGACAGAGCAAGATAAGAGAAGATTTCAATAGCTTCCCACAATGCATTGCTTCCAATGGAGGTTTTTGTACAGGTACTGATGTGGGTCGTTAGTGATGAAACATGGCTAAATTGACAGTACTGATCACAAACTTGCATTTTAAGAGCGTTTCATCTCTAACGATCCACATGGCAACCTGTACAAAAACTTCCAATGGAAGCAATGCATTGTGGGAAGCTACTGGTATCTTCTCTTGAGCAAGATGATGAAAAGAAATGCCCCGAGCCACGTCTCAATTTTAGCATTCTAAATTTATCCAGAGCTTAACTTCTTACCCCAGATTTTTTTTTTTTTGGTGGTAGGGAAAAAGGATATATTTTATGTTTACTTATGGGAATAACAGTTGACACAAGATTGACAGAGTTAGATCAAGATAAAAAGCCCGAGGCACTATCTCCCAATTTTGTACTACTTATTTATCGAGAAGTTGACTTTTATGTGACATTTTTGGCCTTGTTTTGTTTAAGAGGATGTTTTTTATATGTAGTTTGGCTTCAAGGAATATGTATGTTGGATATGTATAATGAAACCTTCATGTGAGTGAATTGGGAAAGAAATTCACGCTCATAAGGGCTTCGGGTATTATTGTTAGTTCGGTTGCATTGGACGTAAGTTTTCCATGATGTGGAAAATGGTAAAATATCACTGAATTTGCAAAGGAAGAGAAAGATCCAGCTTTTACACTAAATGCCTTAAAAAAATCAGGAATTGTGAAGAATTATGTTTAAAAAAATTCAAAATACAACTTGCAAAAATGAGCTTAGAAGTAATTAAATTACAGTCATAGTAGATTGTCGGTAGTTCTCACTTCTAGAAAATAGGAGAAACGCAGAAAATAGAAAATTTACAAAACAGATTTTGAAATTTGCAACACAGGCTCGCTAGATCCATTAGATTAAAGAATAATTGTACCATTCGGAACGCATCCCGTATGCCACCTGCTTAAAAATTGATGCAATGTTTGCCTAAAACTCATCATAGGTGGCTTTGTAGTTTGAGTAATATTTCTAGATTTAAGAGTGAATGGAATATTCAGTAATTATTAAATATTGGGAATAATAGTAAAGTTTTGCGATTCAAACTGACCACCTCTTCTCTCCGTCACCTCCTACCTTCTGGAATTGACCAGTATTAGATTTCACAATTGGGATCTCTGTATTCGCGATAATAGCGAATGATTACAGTACTTGGCAAGCACAAGAAGTCAAATTATCATATGCGATCAGTGATACGCAAGTGACAAATTGCAGGTTGAAGAATTGCGAGAGAGGCTAAACTAAAATGGCTGCTCCGAGTTGAGTGTATTTTGGTAAAGAGCTCAGGTCCAGGTTGCACTCATTTGAGAGGTCGAGTTTTTGGTCCCCACAGCACACTATACATGGGGCTTATGTTTTGGGTAGATGGATAAATATATGGATAGATATGGATGGATAGATGGTCGGTCGGGTTGACGGGCAGAAGAAATCATTAATACACTCTACAGACTAAACCGAATAGTCAATGAACTTCTTACGTGGCATGGTGATAGAACATGGTGAGGTCATGTGCTGTATTTTTTTTGGACACGTTATGAATATTAATGAACTCATTTGGATATTTTCAATAAAATGTGATTACACCACAGTTGTGTGTCTACCTTAATTATGCACCTTAATTACGCACCGCATAATTCTTGTTGTTCGAGTTCCTAGAGCAAAATCTTGCCAGAATTTTGTGCTGTATGGCATTGCTCATGCTGTGTCTCAGCAAAAAAAACCCTCTCAACTTAGAGCTATAGTGCATTTTGGCACAACTTGGAGCCTCTCTTCTGACAAAATGTGTAGAACAAGTAGCAAAAGAATGGGGTCATGTTCCACCTTACACTGAACAGGGTATATAGTATTAAAAGGACAGGCCTCAAAGGCTTAAACCTAGAACAACATCAACATGAACCAAGCACAACATCAACAAATGAAGGGTGATTCCAATACTATCTAATGCACAGAGCATCATATGCTTTTTTACAGTTCACTTCCACTTGTGAGCATTGACCGGTGACTTGACCACTCTTGCTGGACATTAGCCAGTGCTGAGTTAATGCATCCAAATTGGGAGTGTTAACGATACTCTGTGTCAGCATCACTGATCATTTTGTACTCGGTGATCGAACATTGACGGCCACAGGATTGCTGAAGTATAAAACCAACTTAAAGGTGCTGTGCATTATTAAAGTCGAAACCACAATTCCTTTCCATGTAATATGCTCCTGTCGGGGCCAGGGCTCAGCAAATTATGCACTGGTTGAGCCGCTCATCATCGGCGATTGTTGTCAAGATGCACTGGCACCCAATCATGGTCCAGTGCGTGGTATGCTAGCGGAACACCCCTCACGCTTAAAATATGTTTATATGAAAGCCACTATCAGTCTTTTTTTTCTTCAAAATTCAAAATGCCTATTTTGTCTCTTAATTGCTAGTGCTAGGTAATATCAACACTAAGCATTTTGAAGCAGTCCTGAAGATGCTATTTACAGCTGTTTCTAGACTTAAAAAACGTCGGATCCCGACTTTTATTAGTAAACAAAGCATAAAAATCATTTCTGATCGAATAGGGACGGTGTTATGCTTAGCCACTTACGGGGGTCTTTACTACAACAATTTCCAATACAACAATGCAAAAAATAGACTTTGATGAAAAAGGGGGGGGGGCTGCGATTTGTTTACATTTTTAAGAAATAGCTGATAGTGGCTTTAAGGAATGGTGGCTTCTACTTTACCTGTGCCAGATTTCTTTGTTGATTTACCAAACCAAACTATTTCCACTAGTTAAAGTAGAAATGGCAGAATCGTACATACAGCAGCCAATGTATTTTAGCCACGTTCCAGCTCACACCTGACGGTATTACTGACACAATTTTCTGGCCTAGAAAGACAAGCATCTAAACAGAACTGACAGAAAAACGCTGATAACTTGACAAGTACTAATGGACACTTAGCCTCCTCCCCATCTTACTTCTGTGCAAGTGTACAGTCTCCCACACCTAGCCCAGGTGTAGAAAGTTGCAGGCAGTGGTGGAGTCTAAGAGATGTTAACACTTGGTGCAGTCTTTCTAATATCTTGGTTTATCCCCATGTGCTTGGTAACTACAGGAGCTAATAGTATGTATGCCTTGAGAAGTAAAACAAGTGCGGGGAAGAAATGTGACAAGGTCGGATCAAAAAAATGTAAAGTAGGTCACCAGGTAAAAATCGGCAAGAATATTGAAAAATGGCTACAAATTTGACAGAAATTTGATGTAGTTATTTCTCTTGGCTTGACACCAAAAATCATGTGACAATCTTGTAATCTTATGCATGCAGTGGGAAGTCCTTCTCAAGGTACCTCTTGTAAGATTTTTGCCATTTTATTTTTTGTGAGAATTTTTAGTTAATAATCATCACTTTTGAACATGAAATTATATGCCTGGTTGTCATAGTAACATCTTATGCACAAATAACAAATATAGGATCTCAGTTCTTGTGTAACCCAGTATTTGGGATCTTGGACTATAAGTTATTGTGCCCTCAACAACAGCAATCACTATAGACTAATAATGATGGTCAAGTTCTGAATAAAGTAGTAAGAAAAGCATATCTGAAAAGTGTCTTTCTGAAAAACCGCCCAAGCTTGGAGGCATTTTTGGTAAAAATGGGTAAAAATACATCCAACTCAAATAATGGTGGGTGGATTGGGGGGGGGGGAGGTAAACACATTGTGAAATTAGAGCAATTTAATCATCTCTGGGATGGTATGAGCCCACTCACAGCTGTTATTGACCTGTACTGGTTTATTTCAGGAACAAGATAAAAAAAGCGAAATGGAATTTTGAAATAGCTGGAATTGCTTCGGCAAAAGGGCGAGAAAGCCATTATGAGATTTTTTTCCCTTTTTATTGTTCCAACAAAATGTTGCCGTCACCTTGTTCACCTACATTATACAATATCACGAAACAAGTTAGCTGCCCATGCAAGCAGAATGCGACAATCCCCACGTGGTGCTCCGTGCGTGACAGGTTAAGTACAGGACAGCCGCAAGAATAACATTTGCCGGTCTCCCCCTGGTCCTCCATGGCCATTCAGCTGTTACAAAAATGCATTCCAGTGTTCCACAAAACTGCATTGAAGCTGTAGAAATATTCCCCTCATTCTTTCTGATACTCTCCAGATACGGCTGGAGAAAATG
Organism: Ophioderma brevispina; assembly: GCA_023653785.1. NCBI lineage: Eukaryota > Metazoa > Echinodermata > Ophiuroidea > Amphilepidida > Ophiodermatidae > Ophioderma > Ophioderma brevispina. The sequence continues at coordinate 41,807 of JAMKCH010066435.1, forward strand.
GCTCATTTTAGGAAACTTAGGAGATGTTTGTGAAAATTGTAATGTTTTCTGCTTGGTTGATTGTGTTTATTTCTCCGTTCTAAAAGCAAGTTGTCTATCTGTACTAAAGCGGTGTTGTCCTATGCAATTCAGAACTGCTAATGTCTCAGTTTCACCAATGTGTATGACTATCATGGTGTTCTTTCTGTTATGAAAAAAAAGACTTCGAAACATTGCGAGATATAAACTAAATGGGCTTGGAAAAGAAATTTCAAGAACAGAAAAAAGAAAAAGAGAAAAGCTTATGGCTCATCTTAAGAAACAAGATTTTGAATGAAAATAAAAAGTGGAAGAGGCAATCTGAACAAATAAGCACAAATGGCAGAAAATAAGTACATTCCATTTTTTGGGGGGGGGGGGGGGGGCTAGTCGCTGCACAGGACGGTCTTGAGTTTCAGCAAAAATCATTGGGAAACTATGGACTGACAGTTTTGATTGGATTATATCTTGCTTGAATTCACATGTGGTGTCCATGTGATGTTCATGGGATGTCCATGTGATGTTCATGTGATGTTCATGGGATGTCCATGTGATGTTCATGGGATGTGCTTGTGATATCCATGTGATGTGCATATCAGATTCAGTGGGTAAGGCAAAAGAGGTTAAGCTGCATGCAGCCAGATGTAGCCAGCCATGCATACCCTTCCTTTTACTCAACTAGATGATTTTTGGCCACTGCAAATGGTTGAATTCGCCTTCTCTCAAGTGACATCCATGTGACATTCACATGACATCTTGTGAAAGCCATGTGAAATCCATGTAGAGTCCATGTGATGTCTATTTGAGATTCATTTTAGGCAAGTCTGGCATCAGCTGCAACATTATGGATTGGCCTCCTACTGACCTTATATCAAATTGGGCTGAAGTTGGTCTCTACTGGAGGCCGAAATTGACATCATAAACGTTAGTCATGTGATTGACGTCCATGTGATATGTAGTATGTGTGAGATTCATTAGGTAAGGCAGAGTTCTTAGATTAGCTGCAGCCCTATGAAGCCAGCAATCCTGGTTGCATTTGTTGGGCTAATGTGTCAAGTTGGACACATTGAGTTTTTTGTCTGTGTGTAGCTGACCACACTGCTTGCACTTCATAGGGTTGCTTAGTTTGGTTGAAATGTCAGGATTAGTTCTAGCAAGTTAGTTCATTCTATAGTGTGTTCACTATAAGATGAAATATGACCTTGACATATTGACAAACAAATCCTCTAACACTGTATGATGGTGCAATTGAAATGTCACAGGATTCAATCACCAGTGTTTATATGATAATACCCCAAATCACAAATTACCAGGTTCCTAAAAGAAATACTGGCCTAAGACTTGGTATGTTATGACTCATTTTAATGAAATTCTGAGTATTTGTTTGTATAATATTGCAGAGGTAAGATTTTGAAGATGTTTGACGAATTTCTTAGTAAATCTTGCCTCTTTACCTAGCTTAAGAATTACTGTCTATTTGTGTTGCTAGTAATAGTATAGTAGGTGAGTAGTAAGCTCTCTTTCAATCTCATGTCATCATCGTAGTCGCCCCTGTTGTTACGAGAGCCCCGCAGGCCGTACAGCAAGATATTAAAAGATACCCAGATTAGGCCAAAGTAAGGAGAGGAAATGTCAGTTACCGAGTACGTCGGATGCTTCAATAACTCTGTATCGACGATGCTAAAGTGCAGCCCATTTTAATGGCTGCTCTTTTTGTAGTAGGTGCACCGGAAAATGCTTGTCTCTTTTTCCCTTAATCGAGAAAAGTTAGCTCTTTGGCAGGGACTTCAAAGTGCAGTTCGTTTTGATGGCTGGTCTATGGTGGCTCGTCAGTTTGCCAAATAATAGAAAAGTTCATCCTTTTGCAAGACGAGAACCAAAGTGCAATATACTTCTCCGTTACTTCGATCTCCATCCATAGGATTCTGTGTTAAGTGTTGTGTGTGTTATCCCCCTTTGCAATGTGTTTCCCCTATAGTTAGTTTGTTGACCGAATAGGCAGAGAGTACTGAACATCATGCAAGTATGGCATGAGTGGAAATCATACGTCCATTGCATGTTTTATGTTTTAGTGTTGGTCTATTGAGAAGTGTCTTAAACATGTAGGATTGCAGAGAGAGGTAAACTTACCACAGAGCAAAAATATGGTTGTGTGTATTTTGTGTCTACCGTCCTTGAAAGTTAAGAACAACATCATCACAAAGGGATCTTTACTATTGGTCAAGTTGTAATGAAAGCTAAACATCTGCATAGTAGAACTTACTTTTTTTGAAATATTTTTTTTTTACAGTCAATTCATGTTGATTAACAATTTAAAAAAAAATAGATGTAGTGTTGATAAGGACAGGTGTTTGAGGACTTGTACTTTTTTGGTCAGTAAACCTTGTGACAATTTGAATTTCAAATTAGCTGGTATGTCGTCAGCTGTGAGCAAAAGGTGGAATTGGAAACACAGCATAGATGGCGAACAAGAAATTCTATCCTCAGAAACTGGATACAGTGAGCAATATTCACCTCCAGAGGGTGTATTGAGTCAATCCCACAGTGCAACAGTTTTGGGAAATTTCACCTCAGTAGGGTCATGTGATCTCACAAAAATCCTATTCTCACCACATAAAAACCCTGACTTTTATGCTCATTTTAGCCCACAAAGCGTTAGTACTTAAGGAATTTTTTAGCATGATTATGAAATGTACTGTGGTTCTTTAACATTTGGAACATTTTTTATCCCTAAATACTGACATGTGTTTAGTACAGTACAGTATAGACACATTGCAATGCATTATGGTATTGATTCAAAACACCCTCTAATTCACCCCTAAAAGGATCATGTTAAGGATGAAGATAAAGTATTTTCTGACAAAGCCTACATTTTAAAGTTGGGGCGAGAGAGTACACACTTTACAAGACAAGGCTTACTGAAGTAGTCTTAAGCTCAATTTTGCCCAACAAAAATGTGAGAATAGCTTAAAAATTAAAAATCTGATGAAAATTTTCCACTACGGTATGTATGAATGTACACGTTTGTCTTTGTATTAAATCACTTTCCCCCTATTGGGGAGAAGCTGTAAAATGCATGTCAATCAATCAATGAATCAATCATTTATTGATTGATTGATATAACATGCCCATTTGAAACTGGAGGGTAACAATTAATTGTGTTTGTGTTTTTGTGTTGAGCTTATTAAAAATGCTCCCCCTTTTCTGCTCCAAATTAACACATGCAGCACTGCACTCATGCACCTGATACTCCAGTAACCATGGTAACACCCCATCCCACACACACACATACTGAGGTCGACAGTGCCCCCTCGCTTGATCTGACATTCAACCATATTGTATTTTTGCCAAAATACTGATTGCATTTTTGAATCTTTTTCCTTTTTCTCTCATGCACATTCTGCACATTGGAACTGCTGATATCATTATTTCCCATAATGCTTTTTATTACCCACAATTCCCTTTTCCATCAACACTGAATGAACCATTACAAATTTACCCTTCCCTTTTAATCTGCATTTGAACACTGCATTCAAAAACCCCAAAACTACACCATGCACATACAAAATCAACACCACCCTCCCAACCGTGCCCACCCACCCAACTAATGCGACCCGCCCAACCGCCCACTGTGCTAACCATCACATTTTACCATTGCTGTTTGTTGTGTGCTACCTTCCACTCATTTTCCTCCTGCCCGATCCGCTTTCCGCTTCCGCACCACGTCTGTGCCGCTTTTGTGTTTGTTCACGCACGCTACTTATCAGCCTGTGTGGGCAACGGGACCACTGTCACACTGCCACCTCTACAGCCTCCGTTACGCCTATTGAAATGATGGTGAATGCCCATTTTGTTTATCACACCGATTGTTCTTAAGATGTGTAGTGATCATTTAATCTCATTATTCATGTCAGTAATTCAAGTAGTAGGGCAAACAATGTTCCGTAACCTTTAATATTGTCATACAATTAGCAAGATAAGATTTAACCACTCATACTATAAATAAAACACATGTATACACAAAGTGATATATGATTGTGTATGTAGTAATTGTACAATTAATCACCCATGTGTTTCAGCTTAGTAATAAAGCCTGCATGCAGTACTTAAAGTTCCTACCATTACTATAAGAAATAATTCCTCCAAGCTTTGACCATCCATTTTAAAACCCTTTCCCCAGACCTGGTACACCTTGCCATAAACTCTTACCCCAACCCTTTCTCAAGAACCCTACCCTCTTCTCAGACCTCAGATCCTACTATATTGCACCAACACACTATCGCAAAAAACTAACCTTTCAAAGGACTGTAACCACCAAGTCCCTCCTCTTACTCGGACATTACTCCAGACCATCACCTTCACTCATACCAATCCCTAATTCCTTTCGTCCATCCCCCCCATCTTTTCAGCCACATACCTCCATACAAAGATGGTAGTAAAATTGTTTTGAGCACCATCATCTCATTAATGAAACTTCATATTTGTGAAGGTTACATCCACAAAACCAAGCATATCAATCTCAGGAAATTTGAAATGATTATGTTATATTCTATGATCAGATCGTTCCACACTTTACTCCTATGTGATCGCATACTAGTACAATGGGCGCTCATCCTGCGGCCCAAAAAAAAAAAAAAAAAGGCCAAACTCAACGTTTTTTTCAGCCTATTTTTGGTTATTCTTTGAATAATTGATCGCTGGGCTTTTCTACCCAATATTCATCATATCATTATCATCTCAGCATTACAGGGGATTCAAAGCGAGGATTAAAAGGAGAATGCATCTTTATACTAGGCCGGATGCAGGGAGTGATTTTTAAAATCATTTTCTTTCTGGCAGTAGACAGGGATTCCACACCATAAATATCAAGTTGATCTAATATGAAGGAGATTCGGATAATTTTGATTAATATACATTAACAACATTTAAAAAACCTGATCCTTTGCCAATAGTAAAATTTCAGTCAATTTTCCATATTTAGCCTATTTTCAAGGGAACTATGCTTTCATTAAGGTGCAACGAGGTATTTCAAGGCATCCCAATTTTCTGTGATATGTAGTGATGTCCATATAGATTAACTCTAATTCCTACCTTATATTTAGCTACAGAAATAACTACAATTAAAACAAAAGTTGATTGTATTGCTTGTATTTTCAATAGAATATAGGCTGAATTTCATATTTGCTCCTATAAGAAATTAGAAATTTCACAAGTTCTCAGCTTAATGCTTCAGATGGGGATGTTTTTTGCGATAGAAAACCAGTGCCAAATTAAGAATTTGTCACAATTTTTTAAAGGGACAACCTGTTATTTGAATCTTTCATTTGCACCTTAAATTTAGGAAGTAATCATTACCCATTTTGCTCCCCTAAAATCAGGTACAACTACTTGAATTTCCTTTCTGCACATTGGACTATTCAGTTTTAACAATTTTGAGCTCTGAATGGTTTAAAAAATAAAAACTTTGTTTTTTAACTTTTAAAAAAAGAAAAAACCTAAAAAATTTGTTTTAAAATAATTTGTATATGAACATATATCTAGGTCCTATTGTAAGTTTGCATGCAGTAAAGAGAGTTCATCATAGAATTGATTATTGATTCTAATACTACACTCTGTTGGTCAGCCAATATGTATCGTTGTAATGTAATAAGTCCCGTGTTGTAACATTAGCCTGAATCAGGCCATGGGGAAAAAATAATGTGTGGTTGTCTTCCGCAAGGGAAAAAGATTAGTTGGAATTTTGAGTTCCTGTGTGTGTGTTTTAACTGAACATTTCTTTTCTACATATATCACTACCTTCTTGAAGTTATTTTGACAGAACTCTTCACAGTTAGGTAGAGGTAGATATAATTATCTAACCCTAATTAATACCGTGGATCTAAAAACCAAAAAATTTTGAAGTAATTAAGATCACACCATAGTCAAGTAATATGGAATGGTCCTTTGTGCTTTACAACCATAATAATATTATTATTAATAAACACAACCCACTTATCTGGATCCCCACCAAATTTTGGTGGTTACACTCTCAGAAAAACGGTGCGAAGCGGTTCTAATTTGTCACTATAAGGAACCATAAGGTTCTTCAATGAACCCAAAAAGTTGTTAACTGCTTTGTTAGCACCTTTAATGTCTCTGTTAGGAACCGTTTTGGATTTTAAGAAGCATTTTAGGGTTCTATCCATTTTATGATGGTTCCATGTAGAGGACAAAAGTTTCTAAGTCACATTATTTTTTCTTAGAGTGTATTCACTGCACAGTGAATTGTTTTGCCATTTTTCCCATGTTTGGATTCATTGGTAGAGAGCAACCAAACATTTTTTTATTTGGCCTTGTGTGTCTGTGTATGTGCTTTTTGTGTTGTGTATTTTTGTTTTGGTTTCCAATTGATGGGCTAAGATTTAATAACAAGAGCCAATCAAAGTGTATCATGCAATTTGACTAATCACAGTTAATAATGGGAACTGATTGTTAATGCTGCCATGCCATGCTGTGTTTTGTATAAAAGAAAACAAAGTGTGTTTTAATGTTATCTTGATGATAACTTTGAAAAAATGTTTTATATGCATCTTGATATACTAATATTTGGCAGGTTTCTCTGATTTAACACAGGCTGTATCCCAGCTCAGCCTTTCCTACAGTGTGTTCAAGATATAATAGACTTCAGTTAACATAATTTTCAGTTAACATACTATTACATCAAGACAAATTTGTTTTTAATACGTTGATTTTGTTGCAAAATATTCTGATTTGTTTAGGCCTCCATGATGAGTTAGGGAGATGAAGAGTCATGATAAAAATATTGGATTTAGATGAACTAAGGAAAAATTATTTCAAAATATTAAGAAACTGCAAGTTGCAAAATGTTTGAAAAAAACATGTTGCACTGTTAAAATTTTTATTAATATAATTTGTGTTGTGTTAGTTTACACTCTTTCACAAATAGCAAGAAAATTATGAAAATTAGAAAAAAAATTGGTTGTATTAATGTTGCCATAATATGGACCGAAACCTATTTTGTCTGTGACACACTGTATTACCTGGAATGCTGCTGCACATTCTCTCTGCTCGACTCTAGACACACTTAACAATATTACATTGCAGTCACGAAAATAGCATTTCTTAATTCTGCAAATGCCTCGGATCGATCTTCTTTTAACGGATAGGGGGGAAAATGGATGCCTTTTCCTCTGCTTTGTCTTTTCATAAACAAGTGAAATTATGTTTTAAGTACAAGACATCATTGATTTGCCAGCGTTTGGATGCCTTAAAATGCTATCGGAAGATGCTGTCACTTTCACGATATTTCCTTATGCATCAATGAATCTTTGTAGTATTCAAAATTTTAATATCGTTTTAATGGAATATCTATTCTGCTAACATGATTTTAAAATAGATATTTATGTATCTTTGTAACACTCCTGCATTGCGTTTTTTTAATCTTAAAAGGTATTTAATGGAAGTTCAAGCTTGATAACATGAAGATTTTCCCCCTTTGCTCATTTCTTTTTCTGAATGTGGTGAATTTCAGAATGATGAAATTACATTCATCCTTTTCGACTTTGGCAAAAAAAGTGTCACTGTTGGAACTGTTCTATGATTTGTGTTGGATTTTATTGTCATCATATAATAATGCATGGGTCACTTTGCAGTTAGAAATGAATTAGTTTATGCCAACTGGTGGAATGAATGGAATATATTGATCAAGCTTTTTGAGAATTTTTTTTTTATATATCTGTTTTTATTGAAATAGGAAAAAGGTTTAATGGTGAGACAACATGAAGAAGGCAGAGTTTGACACTTTCTGTCTTCGGTGTATTTGTTCAGGTTTTGAGTTGCCTGAATGAATTGCTCATGGAACTATACAGTCATTAATTCTGTTTGCCTCTTTGTTTGGATGTTAAAGTTAAAGATGATGGCCCGATTTCATCATATAAAATGGGGGGGGGGGGGGTTCAGTGGGAAGCTACCGGGAAAGTAGGAAAGCAAAGGTAGAAAGGAGGGACAGGGGCGAGAGAGGGAAAGAGGGGAAAGTGAAAAAGAAAGAAGGGAAGTAGGTAAAAGGGATGGAGGTATGATTAGCTTTCTGTTACCCCAGAGGGTGTTTTGAGTCAATCCCACAATGCACCTGATTGGGGAAATTTCACCTCAATAGGGTCATGTTATCACATAAAAATCCTATTCTTAACACATAAATACCCTGACTTTAATGCTTATTTTAGCTCACAAAACATTAGTACTTAGGGAATTTTTTGCATGATTATGAAATGTCTTGTGGTTCTTAAAACTTTTGGAACACTTTTTATCCCTAAGTGCTGACATGTGTTTAGTACAGTATGGTATAGGCACATTGCTATGCATCATGTGATTGATTCAAAACACCCTCTGCTGTTACCCCATTAGATTTTCTAAGCTTTGGTGAAAACATTTGGGTTAATTACCAGTGAGCAAAGCAAATCACATGCCTGAATGACACACATTGGGAAATTGATGAGCTTTTCCTTCTACATTTTCTTGGTCCTCAGTGATACTTATTTTTAAGGGGGAAGGAGAAGAGGCTGACAGCCAGAGTCCCCCTCCCTCTCTCTTTTACTCTTCCCTGATGGGTGTCAGGGGCATTAACAAGGGTCGGTGTTCAGGGGAGGGCACTGCATTACTGCTAATTTCTCAATCAGAAGAAACAGCAAATTGCTATAGTGTGTTCACTATAAGATGAAACATGACCTTTGATGAAGTACATTGAGATTACACAAGGGAAGACCATGGTCAGAATCCAATCCTAAGGTAACTATACTATAGTAGCTATAGTGTATTTTGGCATAACTTGGAACCTCCTCTCCTCTTTTAAAATGTATAAAAGATAAGTGGCAAAAAAATGGGGGTCATGTTCCACCTTACACTGAACAGGGTATAGTCCTGTATTCCACAGAGACAACTAGCAGCTGTAAAAATTCCATGTTATTATCGCACTTTTCTGTCATCAAATTGCCCGTTTCAGTTTACTTATCTGTCAGTGTGGATGACACTGTAGGCCCCCTCAGCCTACACACAACTCACAACTGTGTCTCATCAGATTTTATAGCTGGTACCATCATAAACCATGTGCTGAGTGAAAGATTTGTTGCTAAGTTGGCCCTGTAAATCAGTGTAGGGGCCCAGTGAACTGTGGTTGAACTAGTCTCCAGATTTGGTTTCAAGTTAGCTCTGAGTAGGAGTTTGAAGTAGAGCAAGTGCAATGATAAATCTGAAACTGCAGACAGATACGATTTCAGATTGTTGAAAAATATTTTTCAGTATGGTATGGCCTGCGATTTGATATTTAACAAAATGTCAAACATTGATCTTGCCGATTTTTAATGTTCAAATTCTAGCCTATATCTGGGAATGAACTTTGAAACTGCATGGCAGAAGATAGGCCTATGTGTGTGTGCTTCATTCAATTGGGTGGCCGTTTACAGACCTATTGAACAAGAGAATGTGCAGAAACCACCAAATCCAAGGGGCTGGGGACTGAGTAGGGAATTCAAGCCAAAAAGTAGGAGACTGTTGTACATCCTCTGGGAAAAGCCGTGGTGGGGTGGAGGGATGTGGTGGAGGGATGTGGTGGAGGGGTGGGGGTGAGGGGGAGTGCAGGGGTTTTTTTTTTTTTTTTTTTTTTTTTTTTTTTTTTTTTTTTTTTTTTTTTTTTTTTTTTTTTTTTTTTTTTTTTTTTTTTTTTTTTTTTTTTTTTTTTTTTTTTTTTTTTTTTTTTTTTTTTTTTTTTTTTTTTTTTTTTTTTTTAGGGTGTAGGGGGAATGCAGGGTGTAGGGGAGTGCAGGGGGTAAGGAGAGTGCAGGGGTGACGGAGAATGCAGGAGTGAGGGGGTGGGGTGCAGGGGCACCAGCTCTACAAAATAGTTGGAGGCCCTGCATTATTGAATTGTATTGTGAATATGCCAAGTGTTTATTCACCACATTTTTCAGCAAAAAGTTGATAAAATAAAACCAATAGAATCCTTACATGCAACAAAATCTGAATTTAGCTTTTAACTTAACCTTCTCCTGATTGGTCACAATTAAATCCATGTGATTTTTTTAAGCCAATCATCAGCAGGGTAAGACAGTCGACTGGTAGCTGAAGAAGTCAAGAGAAGCTGGATTGCTGTATGAAAGTCAGGTAGCACTCATGGCATAATTATCTGAAAGAGCGGGAGAAAAGGATATCTATAAGTTTTTCTTTCACCTTGTCTTTTCCAATTTCTTATTTTGAAGGCTATTGGCCTTGTAGGTCAAGTCCAAAGTCAAATTCTGATCTTCCCATGACTGAAAACTAGCCCTGAGGGCCCAATGGGAGATTCCGTGCTAGTTTATGATTAAATTGTGTGTACTAGAATTATTAAATTATTTTTCTCACACACTCTGTCTCTATTTTCCTCATAAAATATCAGGGTTCAATAGTCAAATATTTTTGACTTGTGCCATATTTGTTTTGAAGCAGGACAAATATGGTGGGAAAATGTTTAAGTATAAAAACAGGAGCCCCGCCTGGGCCCATAGAGGAACCAGAAGAGAGGTTAAGTGGATTTGTTGGTGAATAGGGTGAAAATCCAGGGGAAAATGCTGGTGGCTTTATTGGCATGCCCTCCATGACCATGACAGTGAACTTATTATTAGATTAAAGGGGTCTCGTGACATGGGAAAGTTATCCTTTTTGGGTGGTTTGAAGAGTAGAGATGCTAGATGGGTAGTTGATATTTGTGGTATTTTGTATCATTTTGCCCCAGATATCAGCGAGTGGAATTTGTTTCACTTATCCACGACGTAGTACCCCAAAGTTGGTTTCTGCACAAGGGTAGCCTGAAGGCAGGGTAGAATGGGTAGGTTTTTAAACATGAGACCAAGCTTTTGGAATTGGTACATTTAGATTTATCATTACCAAATAAGTCTCAAAGAAAATATTATTTCTTAGCAATTTTGAAGATGAACCTCGGATAAATCTTTGCCAAAGATGCCTTACAATTTTCTCCACTGTGACAGGATCCCCAAGATGCGTGTCAAGCATGCGGCTGAGCAAAGAACATTCAACTTTGTGAGGGCACGATCACAAAAATGAATCACTAAAGACGATCACAAAACGGAACCTTGATAAAAAGCTAAGACAATTTTTATCAGAAAAGAAGGACTTCCCTCTCTTAAAAAATCCTGTTGGGGCCTTTTATAGAATCACCATCCACACAATTCATCATCACCTGAACAACTTTCATTTGAAAAAAATAAAATTTTAATCAGAATGCATTTATTGGGTTCGTTTAATTCTTCTGACTATGAACATTAAATCCACTCCCAGTGAAATTGCAATCGACATTTTTGATTGGGACATTCCTATTCATCCAATCAAATAAATTACATGCTGGGATTACAATAAGCACCTCAAATGACAGGATGACAAAAAATATGCTCATTCACTGGAAAATTTAGAAATTGTCTACAAAATTAATCGGAAATAGGGGAGAAATCCTTGAAATTAGAAGTGCATGATCATCGGCATTCCTCACAGTGCAAATAGCACCAGTTTTCTTTTGCACAGTGCCCAATGTGGGGTGACAGAACCCATGTCCCTGGGGATGATGATACACAGAATTTTTTCTTCTGCTTTGTGGCAGAGTTCAATGGCATTTCCTTTCCATTTCCCAGTCTAATCATGGCGAGGGTTTAGTGCAAGAAGGCCCCATCTGCAATAGCTGCTACAGGTTACATTTGGCAGGTATAACACTTAATACCACAAAAACTGACAAATGGCAGCTATTGCAGATAGGGCCTTCTTGCACTAAACCCTTGATGGGTTGATTGTGCTATTTGCTCTCCCCTATGACTCTATTCTGGCTTGAACACCTGCAAATTTTGTTAGTCTGTTCTGTACAAAAACGGCATCAACCTGGGATCTTTGCCCAAATATTCCAGTGGTTTGTTCATATTTTTCCATTCTGTTGTAAATATAAGGATAGAAAAAGCACATCAGATACTTCTTGACCACATTTCTCTTAAGATATGAAAATATGATAGTCTTTTTGGAATCAAGTTCACCCAGGTCCCTCGATCTTTGCAGCGATACAGCGCATCCATTCTGCAGAAGTCCAAAAAGTGCTTTCTGTAATCAAGGGTAAATTATATAGTTTAATTCCCCATGACTGAATATTACCATTGCAAACACCTGCATTGGCTTCGTACAGTCCGTTTCTTAAAAGTTGACCAAGGAGTAGATAAAACATTTTTTCCTTCCTCTGATAAGGCACCACTTTTTCTTCAATGTCAGAATGTTTACTGTATATTATAAGGTGTTAATTTAACTCGCATGCTGAAAAAGACCGACATCATTTGAAGAAAGTGCCTGAAAACCGTCTAGAAGTAGCCTCACTCAAGTTGTTCACCTGAATAAACACTGCATTTAAAAAAACGTCCATGTTCAGGACTAGATTTCTGTAAGAACTTCAGAACCACTTAAAAGAACTCAGCATTGCTAGTTTACTTCAAATTCTGGTTAAATTTAATGCAAATGGACTATAGTAGAGCTGGCAGTTCAGCTAAGTGAAATAATGGTTTTGAGAATAAAAGAATTGTTGTGTAGGGTAAGGGTCAGTTTTCCCCCTGTTGGGGGATAAACCTCAAAATAGTATGTGAACCAATGAGATGGTTGCATTCGATTTAAGGCCTCCATGCCTAGTGGTTGGTAAAATAACCGCAAAACCACATTCCTATTAATGTAATGGAAATGGTTTACAGGTGGCAGCAGGGGTTAAACATGAAGAAATAGCATTTTATGTGTTTTTAGGACAGGTTCCAGTGGAGCAATTATAAGCGGCATATTTTGGGCAAGTGTTAAAGTACATGGCTCTAGTGTTTTAATTGTTTTAACAAAAACTAAATATGTCAAAAGTAACCTTTTTATTTTGAAAAAAAAATATGGTTTTCCTACATTTGTTGTTTGTTTCAAAGTAATTAACTTTTGTTCAAGTTCAATGTTCAAAAGGTTCTAAATTCTTGGTGCCCTACTTTTAAATTAACGCGATTACTGCAAGATAAGGAAACCATTCATCTTGAATCTCTTCTTCTCTCGTTTTTCTGTGCTTTTTTTCTTCACACGTACAAAGCCTGACGGAACAAACTTCTCAGCAAACACATGTTGTTTTCAACTACAGATACCATCCTCTTCCTGTCCTCGCGGCAGTGCTCTCGCCTCCCCTCGCTTTTTCAGCCCCGCTTTCAGCGCTAAAACGCAATGCATCTTGCCGACAAGTTCCCAACCGCCCGATGCATCTTGCAACAAAACGCTGTCCGAGCTGCTTCACTTTTGCCAGTTCATGGTCAACATCTATGTGTTTCATCGTAAAACAGATGATCCTATCTGTCTACGTGTTTCTTTTTGTGCGTCTTGTATCCTCGTATGTCCGTATTCTTCTGTCACGTCCTTCCTGTCCTGTTTACAAGCACACCTGTCTTGCCTGAAGGTCGCACTCTCTCCCATCGCCAAGTCTTGTGAGCCTTTTGTTCGTCTATGTGTATGCTGCATCCGTAGATGCCGTGGTTACTAACAACTTGATGAATGTATGTGCCAATCTTACAATATAGGCTATGTACTGGCACTGCGAGTTACATGTGTAGATAGCAAATGAGCAATTGATTCTTAATTGAAAGTTTCGTTTTTTTATTTTGTGTTGAAGTTGCTCGTCTTTTGGTGTAGACATTGCCATTTTACTAATTAACGTGCCTCTTTGACACATCTGTCATGTACGTCACATTCAGTTCTCACCTCGGCTTTCATTAATTAAACTTGACAACCCATTCATATATTGATTGGAAACTATGCACCAATTTTTCATTTTTTAGCTGGGGGTGGTTTGATCATATTTTGATTGTGCATGAAAAGCATGTTAAAAAAGCATATTATTATTTATTCATAATTCAGTAGCTTTTGATATTTGAGCTTAATTGACCATGATCATTATGGAACTTTAGAAGGAAAAATTGATGTATATTCAGATAGACTGAGCAAGCTAAGTGTTATCATATCAATTATAGCATATCTGGTTACTAAGACAAGATTTATCCAGCGTGTCTGTTCACTACACTGATTGATAGGCTAAACGATCAGCCCTTTTTCTATTTGCCTGTACTGTAAATGTACTTGGTATTGCTTTATTGATTACAACTCTGTTCCAAAGAATGGATTCTAAAAATAAAAAAAGGCAATTGGAGTTTGAAAACTTAATTGATTTGACCTGAAATCAAGACTTTCCACATGTCGTGATATGCTGTATCCGTTTTTGCAATTTTCAAAAAAGCACAAAAGGTTTTGTGTGCATTGTATATTTGCTATGTTGGATCCAGAGGAGGTGTGAACCATATCCCATAATGCATTGTAATATAGAAAACTGTACAATTAGGATAAAGTGTTCAAGAAGTTCAAAAAGCACAAGACATTTCATAATCATGCTAAAATTCCCTAAATACTACCACCTTGTGGGCTGAAATAAGTGTAAAAGTCAGGGTTTTTATGTGTTAAGAGTATGCTTTTTGTGGGATCACATGACCTTATTGAGGTGAAATTTTCCAAAACTGCTGCATTGTGGGATTGACTCAATACACCCTCTGGTTTTGGACCATAGCATGCCCTCTCTTTATATATAGCTGTGGAAGATGTGGCAAAATATAAGAGAATCATTCAACATTTGTGATATCAAAATTGCTGCAGTAGAAGTTTAACAGGTTGTAAATTTTTCATTGATTTTGAGAGCAAACATGAGTTTCTATTTTGCCTTTTATACAATGCATCGTGATGGGTCAAACTCCACTTTTGTCGATATTTTAAGGTATACTATCAGATTCACTTCTGAATGTTCAAAGATTTGGATGAAATGCTGGCATATGAGAATACTCAACTTTTTTGTATCAGTGCAATGCAAAATAGCATGAAATTTTCAACGCAATAATTCTGTCATTGTGATTTTTTGACTGAATGGAACATGCAATTATTACTACCGTCTTGTGGACTGTGTATTAACATAGTTGTGGATAACAGAAAATATATCATAAATAATAAAACAATCTACAATTTTTTAAAAAAAAAAACTTCTTTAAAAAAAAAAAACCTGATTATCAATTATCCGCCAGCTTCCACCATCATAAGTGAAAATGCCGACGAGACCGACCAGGGGAAATACCATTCGCAGCCAGGAACTCGGCGTGACCAAATATTCAGATGCGGCAATATATGTTAGAGGTATGTGGGTTTTCCCCACATTTGGATGTACTGCCTTTTGTATATTATGAATATTATTTCTAGAAAGTTTCAATTTTATTTTTAATAAATGTGAAGGTAAACCTTGACAATACTGTAGGACAACTCACTTTTGTGGCACCAAATTTGCAAATAGAAAAATAAAAGGCTCTCTTTTTTTATCATCAATGATTCTTAAAAAAAATCCATTGATTAAACCAAATCAACAAAAGTTTGGCAGATTTAATTACTCTTTCACAAGATGGGAAGTCTCACAGAAATTGATGAAATAAATTTGCTTGTGAAGATTACAATAAATATTATTTTCCATGTTCCCTGCACATTGTTAAAGGCCGACTCAGAGATTTCCTGGGGAGGGCGCCTCAATTTCCAAAAAAATCGTGTTTTTTGCATGTACATAATGCTTGTCCATATACTAATCACTGTGTGAAATTGCTAAGCTTAAATCGAATTCCTTCATATAGAAAATCACAACTTTGTTATAAAATTCCGGATCCGGAATTTTTGTTATACACAGTATCCTATGGGACGTAATACTACACATAAATGTTTACTGCATCAAAACGAAAAATCCGATTCATCTCAAATTTCGGAATTGTGCATTTTAGGTTACTATCTTTAGTTCTAGTTGACTATTTTTCATTATTACACAAAAAAAATAATATTTGAAATCTCTGAGTCGGACTTTAACTTGGCATTTTCTCCTAAGAGATCTCCCATTACACTTTCTCACAGCTGGGAAAGCATCAAAAAGCCTTGGTTAAATACACTAGATAAATTGCTTGTGAAGGATAAGTATTATGCTCCATGCTCCTTGAACATTGTAAAGTAGCATTTTCTCCTAAGAGATCTCTCATTGCATTATCTCACAGCTGGGAAAGCATCAAAGAGCTTTTGTTAAATACAGTAGATAAATTGATTGTGAAGTTTAGGATACATATTATGCACCATGCTCCTTGAACATTATTAAGTGGCATTTTCTTCTAAGTGATCTCTGTTACAGACATCTCACAGCTGCTGGAAAAGGAGTGAATAGCTTTGATTAAATACAGTAGATAGATTGCTTGTGAAGTTAAGGATACACAGTATGCCGCTCACATTCCTTGAACATATTAATGTGGCCTTAAGTTATAATCTCCTGTTGTATTCATCTCGCAGCTGCTGAGTAAATGTGTTGGACAAAAGTACTTTATCAAAAGAGCACTAAATTGAGTCAACCATTCAAACATTAACTCCACATGTCCTCTTTTTTTTAAATTTCAGAACGAAGAGTCCCACCACGGTTCACGATAGAACCGGCCAACATGGAAGTAGTGCCGGGTGGTAACGTCAACCTGACCTGTGTGGCGGTGGGATCACCCATGCCGGTGGTCAAGTGGACCCATGCCGGCATCGACCTGACCACGGGAGAGCTCCCGATTGGTCGAAATGTACTGCAGCTGACCAACGTGGAGGAGACGGGAGAGTACACTTGTGTGGCGATGAGCAAAAACTGTGAATTTTCGTAATATCTATACCGCCACTATCTGCTACGATACTCTGTCAGGAGTAAGAACAGAAATACAAGAAATTAAATTCTCCTCAAAATGCACCCATCTTTTAAGTTTAGAAGTAACTTTCTCAAATGTAAAATGTTACCAAAAGAGGCTGAAGTAAATTGAAATTTTTGTAAAAAATTTGATCAGTTACAGAAACCAGTGGAATACACTATTTAAAAATGGAACAAGTCCTCAAATAATCAAAATTAAAGGCACTATCAGTGATTTGCTAAATCAGAAAATCGAAAAAAAATCATGAAAAATCAGATTTTTGCATGTCTGTAATGGGAATAGGTATTGTAACATACCCTGCAAGTGATCAGACCAAAAGCAGCCTAATAAGGACAAAATTTGATATTTTAGTCATTACTCTCCATACAGACACTTACCTCAACATGTATTTGAATGTAGATCCATATCTTTAAACACAAGTGTTTTCTTCCTTTTCTGACAATTTTTCTGTCAAAAAATCACTAATGAGAATTCTACAGACTTATCCTTCACTTTTAAGCTATATTCCTGCATATTTCAAATATTTTTACTCTTTCGGGAGAATCACTGATGTTAAATTTAGATAAAACAAAGGCTTAACTAATCCACATACAAAAATTTTGTAAATTAAGATAAAACAAAGGCTTAACGGATCCGCATACAAAATGTATTGTCTTATAGCACGTCCTGAAGCGCCACCACCACCAGAATTTGTCTCGGCCACAGCTACAACAGTAACGGTCAGGTGGCAGTTTGACACAGATGAACCAATCCAGTCCTACGTGTTGCAGTACAAGTTAAGACGCTCTTCCAGCAGCTATAACGAGACGGGAAGCATCTCGGGAACAGAGTATACGATACAGGAGCTGTTACCGTACACTGACTATGTTGTGAGGGTGGCGGCTGTGAATAGCATAGGACGAGGTGAACCAAGCACAGACCTGGTCATCACAACTGGACAGACGGGTATTGGCATAAGTTGTGTTGGTTTGGGGGGATGTAGTGTTTGTGTGTGCGTATGCGCATATGTACATTCGTGCATGTGTGTGCACGTATGAGTGCGCATGTGTGTGAGCACATACAATCATTTAGGTATTCCTAAATTTTATCCTCATCTTCCTTAGAATTTTCGAAAATGGTAAAGTAAAATCTCATAACAAAATCTGTTCAAAGAAAATTCCTGTTATAATGTAATTTTTCATTACCATTACACCAATTTCATTTGTGATTGTTTTAAAAATCCAGATATAACGAAATTTGGATATAAAGCACTAAATTCTCCATCCCCTGTGACTTTGTTATTACGAGTTTCTACTGTAAATCAAAGAAGCATTAAGTTATGTTGTTGAATTTCTTTCTTTTTGTGCAGCCCCTGGTTCGGCTCCAAAAGATACCCGAGCAAGTCCGCTAAGTGCCAGCACTATCCTAATCCAGTGGGAGCCTCCTGATATCCCCAATGGTATAATCACGGAATATCACGTCTACTACACCATGAACCCCGGCACCGACTTGTCATCTTGGTTCAAGTACACCGTGGCGGACAACCAGCAGCGTTTGACCACCATCAGCGATCTAGTTACCATGCAGATCTACTCGGTCAGTGTGTCTGCCTCCACCAGAGAGGGTGAGGGGCCGGCGTCGTTTCCAGTTCAAGTGAAGACGCAGCAAGGAGGTTGGTATATGTTGAGTTCACTTGTGCTTGTTTGAGTAAATGATAAAGGGATTAGCTCAAAGTCAAAGTGTATTGATGCTCACTCTTTGCCATGACCAGCTACAAGATACCCAAGGTCCATGGCCCGATCGCTAATAGCCTCGTCCCAAGGGACCCCAGATTTTACCAGAAGTGGTCAACATTTTGGTATCAGAAGAAAGCTACTATTTTTCTCATTTACCCTGTGAAATCTTAGGGCTAAAATGTTACCAAAACTTTTTTCTAGAATATGATAAAAAGAAAATATCAGCCCAAATCGGCAAATAACTCTTATCCCCGTTGGGCTTCTCGGGGAAAGTGCAAGTGAGAAATACAACCACTTACAACATTGAAACGAGGGAAAGAAATGAGCTTTTTAGATTTTACAACAAGAGAGATGTATCGACTCTCTCAAAATGGAACCTACGAGGTTCGCTCTCTTTTTTTCGCTCTCTCCTGTCACATTTCCAAGCAGCGTAATGTAAACGAACATGACACGTGGAGCTTTGCCAACAGGAAACATGTTAAAGGGACATTGAGAAGGAATTTTGTTGATAGTGGTATAGTGAAAATGGATTAGATTTTCAATTTTTAAAGGTAATTTGTTTAATCACCTTCAATCCTGCACGCATGCATAAAATGTTCTTCAATGAAACTTGTCAATACTGAAAATTAATAAAATCCAAGAACACTTAAGTGCTGATTTAATGAACATCCAGTTTCTTTTTTGGGTGCATCGAATATGCACAGCGTGACGATGTTTATCTGACATATGTAGGCCAACTTGATATTTTTTCCTATAACTATAAAAAAACTCTCTTCCAAAGATGCTCTGATCGTTTGAAATAGGAAACAGATTTCAAGTCATCAGGGGAGGGGAAAAATCTCACAATGTGTCTTTAAGAGTGGATTCACAACCGTGCCCTGCCCATTATATGCCGGTTAATCGATCGAGCGCAATTGGCTTTGATGACGCACAAGTGTGTTTTTAGCCCAGTTCCCAATTAGTAGCCCAGTTTAGTTGACGGTAACCCAAATTCCCCCACGTCAATGCAATAAATTGCAAGGCATCGTGGAATCCTCGTCTATTATTTATTCATAACGATGAGTCGTGGAATAGAATCTCTGTTTTGGCAGAGCGATGACTTAATGATTTCCACAGACCCATAATTTCCTTGTAATATATATGCATTATATATGTATTATGTCGATTCCTTCTCTGCATTGGGTTAATTTAGATGGTCTGTAATGTGCAGGTGCAATGTTCTAGGGAGTGGTACTTCACTACAAAATATATTGTGTGGTGATATTTTAATATCCAAAGAAATATCTACATTTCTTCCAGAACCTACTTTTAAAAGATAGTCCAGCAATAAAAAAATGTTCAAGCATACTGAAATAAACTCTCACTTTCACTTATTTGAAAACAATTTGGATGTTATGTTTTTAACATATGTAATCTCCTATTTTGATAATTATGACTAAATTTGCTTGCATTTATCCCCCCCCCCCCAACACAACTGCTACATACAGTTGAGGTGTTAATCCACCTAGCACCTGTCAGATCAATATCTTTAAACATGTCTGTAGAAAACAACAAAAGCAATGGTATGCCTGGTATGTGAGTTGCTGACAATGACTGCTACATACAGTTGAGGTTTTAATCCACCTAGCACCTGTCAGATCAATATTTTTAATGTCTATAAAAAGAATAATGGCATGTGACTTTTTAACATCTGTCAAAAAGCCTGCCAAATGCACAATGAATGGTGGCAGTGATGTCACTGCCATCAGCTACCAGTCAATAACAATAAGATCTATACATCAACAAAGGCAATGGTATGCGAGTTACTGACCAGGTACTTTTCAACATCTATCAAAAAGCATGCCAGATGCACAATGAATGATTGAATGGTGACAGTGATGTCACTGCCATCAGCTAACAGTCAATAAGGTATAATTTCTCCTGTAATTTTCACACAATGTAAATATTTAAATTGTTTTCAAGTAAGCAAAGTGATTGTAGTATTGCAGAATATTTGAATATTTTTCTTAGCTGACCTGTCCATAAACTTGTTCACAGTGATTTCTTCTGTTGACCGCAATGATCAGAAATTGTATAATTGTAATTTCACGATGACTAAAACTTACACCTATAAGGATGTGTGTTTCCTTAAAACATGATACCAAATAAAATTGGAACACTTAACCATTAAGCTTGTTATGTAAAAATCAAACTGTTTTCCAACTTTACTTTACAGTCCCCAGTCAGCCAGCGAACTTTGCCGGTGAATCCACCTCTGCGACACAAATCAAGCTCACATGGGGCCAGCGTGACACAGAGGTCACAATCCAGTACTACGACCTGTACTACAATGACTCCAAAACGGGCAGGGCAGTGCACCGCAGCGTGGCACCCACCCAGTCCTATACCTTGGAGGATCTCAAGCCGAATACCGTTTACAACCTGTGGCTAGCAGCCAAATCCAGGGCCGTCAGGGGAGCAAGACACTGCGGTCAATTTCCGTGCGCACTCAGGAATCAGGGTGAGCGGGTTACTAATTTAGTCATCATAATGGCCATAGTTCACTGACCTTCTAGAAACTGCCTGTGTTGAAAAAATGTGATTTCATGATGCAGGGTATGAGTTATATTGCCCAGAATACAGGAGTTATAGGTTGAATAATTCTAAACTAAGCAGTACTTTTCCAGTTGTTTCAAAATCACACTTTTTTTTTTGAATTGCTAAGAAGTCAACTCCAACTAGGTTTAAATTTCACCATTATTAGTCCATTAGTACACATTTTACCTTTTATTTCTACCTTACAAACCTTGTAATTACTATGACAATCAAAACATCTCTCTAGTAAACAAAAAAATAAAAAAATGACCTTCAACCTTTATTTTTGGGTTAATATACAAACAAACTTAACATTTTTAGGTCCTAGCCATAACTACTTGCCCCCTATTTTGTTTGATGTTTTTAATATTTGATTTAAGGGGGTAATCCTAGTCTCAAGGGGATTTTTTCCGAATTTAGATTTGACACAAGTGGTTCCGCTAAGGCCTTCAGCTCCAATTGCCTTTTGTTTCATCTCAAAGATGAATACTTTTTGAGTTATCGCAATTACATTTGCGTAATTACCTTTGCTGACTTACATTCTCAAACTTTAGTTGCGTTTTTCTCCATATTTGTGTTTTTTTTCGCAATTTGTCACCACGGGAACCGTTATATCTCAAGAACGCATAGGGGTAGGCACTCCATTTTTCACTGTTTTTTCCGTAGCTTTAGGAGCACACAATAACCAAAATTCTTGACTTCAACCCTTGGGAACATGTTTATTTGAATCTTTTGCCCAAAACCATAATTATGTTTCTGCTGTTTCATATATATCCATGCCTTTACCCTGCTTACCATGCTAGTATGTGGTATCTTTGGTTCATTTATAGCTTTAAATCTCAGCTCCAAATTGCCTTTTGTTTCAACCTCAATAGGATAAATACTTTTTGCTTATCGCAAATTAACATTGCGTAATTACATTTGCTGAACTTACATTCTCAAACTAGTTGCGTTTTTTATCCATATTTGTTTTTTCGCAATTTGTCACCACGGGAACAGTTCATATCTCAAGAACCATAGGGGGGAGGCACTTCATTTTTCACTGTGTTCGTATCTTTAGGAGCACACAATGAACCAAATTATTGAATTCAACCCTTGGGAACAGGTTTATTTGATCTTTTGACAAAACAATAATTAGGGTTTCTGATGTTTCAGATAGATCCATGCATTTTACCCTGCTTACCATGATAGTATGTGGTATATTTTGGTTCATTGACTACTTTAAATCTCAGCTCCAAATGCTTTTTGTTTTTTCAATCTCAATAGGAATAAATTTCTTTTTGAGAAGATATTACTGTTCCCGATATATTATGACCACATGGCAAGTTTTACAATCCAAGTTGGCGGCCGTAACATGGCAACGGGGGCACATTTCCAACCATTGCAGGTTTAATTTTATGCAACAAGGTTTAGGGTATGAATCCAACATATAAACTTGAGATACTACTTCTGATTAGTGAGGAAAAAACACGTTTTTTTGAAATGTTGTGGTTCGGACTAGGATTCCCCCGTTAACTGTAGTTATGCTTATTAAAGAGTTAGAACGATACTGCATATATGCTATTGTGTTAACCTGTTGATCTTAGTATAGAAATGTATTATATAGTTTATATTAAAAGTTTCGGGAACACTTCCTTTTAAACCCCAAATATTCTTGTCATTTAACAATGAAAATGCAAATTTTCATAAAAAAAAAACATGTATTGTATAATAAAATCATAACAATCTCCTTCTAGAGAAACGAGCCGTTTTTAACCTGGATTGCCTTTGTTAAGGACGACAGAGGCTTGTTTTCACATGCGTGGAGGAGCGCCCCTTGTCCGCCCTGTGTTCGTTTGCTCCTCCAGCCCCAGTGCAACCACTCTCCACTTGTCAATATTAGTCCATGCTCCAGCCCTTCCCACAAGTATTTGTCGTCAATAAATGTGTATTTTCTTGTGTCCCATTTACATCGACAATTGTCTTCTTTTCCACCCAATTTTCAGTTATAAAAAAAATTAACCTCGGTCAGTATCTAGGGATCCATAAGCATTTTGGCCTAATTATATTATATCCTTTGAACCGTCTCTCTATCGTGTGCTTTATTCTGTTAATGGAATAAAGCATATGATATAGAGTAGGTGCGAATGGTAAAATGTACTTATGCCAGCATTTAACACATAACCACAGGTAAAGGTAAAGGGGACGGACCTGTATACAGGAACGGAGTGCCCATCTCTCTTTCGAAGCGATAGGGCCAGACTCCACCATATAATGTTGCTGCTGTAGGAGGCTCGCTACACCTCCTCTACAGCGAGTCTGTTACCTTCCCGACATTGAATAATGCCGGTACCCGTTTATACACCTGGGTGGAGAGGAGTAATTAAGGTAAAGTGCCTTACTCAAGGGCACAACACGTTGGCCGCAGTGGGACTCGAACCCACGACCTTTGGATTGCGGGACGAGCGCTCAATCCACTGGACCACACGTGCCCTTCAGTCCACAATCCCGGTCAAAATAAGTTGGAACACCTGTGGTAATTTTCTAATGCAATGAAGACCTAAATGGACCATAGAGAGCGCACTGAAAAGTACTAATTTCTATTTACGAAGCATGAAACCAACCCTAACACTTGACCCCTCCCCTGCCCCACCAATCAATGTTGGGTGGTTTTAAGAGCGCATGAATAAAATGACATGTTTCAACATTGATTGGGGGGAGAGGGGTGTCAGTTAATACAAAGATATATAAAGTGTTCCAACAATTTTGGCCGAGATTGCAGGTTACCTGTAAAAGAAATTAATAATCGGGGAATGTTAATGTTTCCATGATACTTTTTAGCAAGCTAAGCTCTGTCAGAAAAAAACAAGCAAACTTACATGGCAACTTTCTTATTTTGGTAGGAAATCCGAATCTGTTCTTCTCGTGAAATTTCCCCCAAAACAGACCTCAAAATCAATCAAACAAAAATCCATGTTTCACTCAGTGTATACTAGGAAGCGATTGAAGATGATAACTAGGTCAAGTATTTGTATATGACAAGAATTCCATTAAAGAAATTTTGTTTCAAATCAGATTGTTCTAAGTTTAAAAATAAATTTCAAATTTTTTTGATGAAACAAAGTCATTGCCCTATAATGATTCAATCCCTCCCCATAAGCCCAGGTTTTATAGTGGCGGACAGCCCCTGTAATCTTTGAATGTTGATGATACCTATGTCTATATGGTATGGCAGTTTGATGTATTTTTTGATATATGTGCATGTTGTTTATAGAGTCATTTTGAAGGTCATTTAAGCTACATGGTAACGATTGGTTTATGTAGGGCTAGTACGCACCACAGACGTCGCTCGTCCGGTGACCGGGCCATTACAAGCCATCCATGGATTTCTGACGCGCCACAATTTTTCACCTCCATAGATGACATCCAGAACGACTTTAAGAGGGAAAAAAGCTTTCACAGTCCACCTAGGTTTTGCAGTTTTTCAATAAACAAGATAAAGGGCTTGTGGAGGTGGTTGTAAACGTCATTGCATGCTTTAGAGCGGAGCGTTTCATTAGGGTACACACGCTTCGTCGCTGACGGTCTTGATTGGAGTGCCCGCTTGATGGAGGTTATAACCATGCGTGCGTTAATGTTGTGAATGAATGAGTAATTGGTAGTCATAGCTCGCCATAGGGAGGTATGTAGTGTAAAGGCAGCATGTGTTTTCTCTTATGTTATTTACCTTTTCAGTGTGCAAAGTTTTATTTGTGTTACCCTTCGCACACTTGAACAGGTTTCCCGGTGCTTCCCCCCCCACGGGACGTCAAGGTTCCACTCTCAGCTCGGTCAGTATTCAAGTGAATTGGGCGCCTCCACCTGAAACTTCCAAATGGAGTCATTACTGGCTAACAAGATTATCTACCAAGAGTGGACGAAGACCGGGATGACCGCAGAACGACGAAGAATCACAGCTGAGGATGGGACCGATGGAAATAAATGTCGGCCCCAGCCAGAGGGCCTACACACTCGAAGGCTCGCCGACCTCAATAACTGGAACGCTGTATACATCACGTTGTGCTTGGCCAGCCAACCAGCGGAGGCGATGTCCCGCATCAGACCCTATCTCTGTACCGAACAAAATGAGGATGGAGGTGGCGCTCTTTTGTATGGGCCTTCATTTTCACAGCCTACCTGCTCGCTCATCTGCTAACCCCCGGCTTTTTTCATCATCGCACTCTTCATGTCGCTAGAGAAGATTTTCTCATGCACTGCTTTAACATCTTAACTCACGTTTGCTTACTCCTCACCATATCTTAACCTCAAGCATATTTTCTTCCTCTAGATCATTTCTAGCTCTAGACGAATTTTGTTTTTTTTTAGTCCCCGTCCCTGATCACATCACTGCTCTGCAGACGGGGAATTAATTAAGCTTTTGCCCACTATGACTAGTAAAAGTTGCCTATGCCTAATAAAACTCTGCCGACTAAAATGTCAACCCTTATTATAGTGTGTTTTCTGTCACACTTACAAAGTGTTTATATATGTAAAACTTTCCTTTCAGCACAATATTATTTGGGCTCTGCTCTTGCCGCATTGCACTGATCAGATTATAATCAATTTCACATCCTGAAAAAGACCCACGGCCAATCACGCCACACACACAGACCACTGCAACCAATGATAGCATCATGTATGTGTTGCAATAAAGACAGAGATAAAGACAATGCTCTTAACCAAAAACCTTGTTTTTACCTCAAAGCTGATAAAAAGCTTCTATTTGTTAAATAACGCATCACTCACAACCGCGTGTTGCCTTGTTTTATCGACTCGGTGTGAAATTGGCCTTGTAGTACATTGTTTTCGGCCGCTGATAACTGATCCATGCTTAATCTTCACACCTACTTCATGCATTTTAAATCCTTCCTCCCTAACCATTGCATGGCACTCTCTCCCCCTGTGGACGGCTCAAACCAATCCATAGTGCTTTTTTCCCTACACCCCACATGGCTTTTCATTCATCGGTAACATTCCAAGTGTTTTTTCCACCTATGTACTTTGTATTCAGTGATTTATTCAGATTCAGCGTTTTTTATTGAAAGGGGAAATTAATGTCATCACCGACAGGTTCAGACCTGCGACGGAAGTACATTCAACGCACATTGGGGGAGAACTGGAGCATTAACAAACAAGTCTAAAACGAATCGTAAAACAACTAAATTGTCGATACATTGTTGTATTTAACAGAATTTAAAATTACGGAACAGTTGCGCTTACTCAAAAATAGGCTAAACCACATGTTTCAAACTCCTCTTACAACATTACACAGGCAGTAAATAACGTAGAATTTTCAAATATTTTAACTAACTGCCTTTCGAGTATGGGTAAATCTATACCAAAGGAATTTAATTTTTTTGATGATTTCATTTTTATTACGCCACACTGTTATAATTTATGAAGCATCTCAAAACAGTTAAAAAGGTCTGTGAATATTTTAATTAACGTCGGAAGAGGTGCCCTATTTTCCAGCTCAACATAAATTTTCACAACTTTCTTTTGAATATTCCATTTGAAATCGAGAAAAGATCATTTTAGAGGATTTCATTTTTGAATGATATTTTGCAACTAGCATGCTTTCGTTCCCTCCACTACCAAATAGTTTTGGCAAGCCGATTTGGTTACTTTAGTTTGCCTTTCTCAAGTCGAACTTTGCCGAATGGAACCCGCCAGTTTCCAATTATCTTGATAAAAACCTTGCTATCATGTGAAATGTGATCTTGCATTAAAAATGTGCTAGTTGTCAGGATAAGTTAGATGAATACGAAACAATTGGATTAAACTCAAATGATACACAAACTTAAAGGCTAATCCACTGTTTCATTTGAATACTTTGTCACACTGATTTCTAAAGACCTCATATCGAGAAAGTATCCATTTCAATAAGGTAACACTAGAACAAACAGATTACATGCTAATGACATGTGTACGACTGCCTCTAATCCCCGACCTAATCTGAATATTTTGTCAAGCCGATTGGGTTTCTCCCTCGTGGGTTGATTATGATGTAATTGATCCGCGCACACTACCAGATGGATGCAATATTGCTCCTTTAACACTTCAAGCTCGAGTTATGGCTCTAATCGGGAAGTTTTATTTTTTTATGAAAGCTGTCAAAAAATGTCAAAATGATAAATTTCTGCTATTGTATTGAGGATCAGCATTAAAAAATTAATTCAGATAAGTACAAACATGCTTAGTCTTTGGTCAATAATAGCACAGATAGCCATTTGCAATCCACAGTTTCTCCAAAACTACCGACTTGATGATGTGTTAAGTATGGAGCATTGACTGGCTGCAAAATGTTAACAAGTCTAGCGAAAAACTGAGGGTGTTGACCGGTTCAAACCTTGGCATTCTTGCTCTGAGTAATGGATGAATTCCACTCGGTTTGGTTAGCCTTTTTATTTTTGATTTTTGATTTGTATCGTCCGCTATTCACCTGTAATTGATGTGCTATTTATGTGTGTATAAATGCACTTAGTCATCCTATTTATACCTTCTGTTACTAACACTTTCAATCCTGGTAGATTATTCTGGAAGTCAGTGGATTTTTCAGATGGCTTCCCTAATCACCGCAGGGCTTCTAAAAAAATGCAGTCTTAATTATAATTATACTCATTTTATTGCATTTTCTTTCTGATTCTGAATATCATCATGAAATAGCATCATTAATTTTTTTTTTTAAAATTTGAAAAAGAAATGGATTCTGAGCTGCTCTAATCACCTGCAGAGCTCAGCGGGCAAGGCGGGCGTTTTTTACAATAATTTATGTGCCTGGACTTCTTGAGCATCATCATGTAATGATATCACAGAAGTGAGGCACTGTTACTTAAAATTATCAGCTGCCAGTAAGCAACAAAAGAAGGTACCAAAATTTTCCTGAACACACGTGTCCGTGCGTTGCAGTATTGCATGCCATCTTAACAATCTGGCAAATAGTGACTGGTTTACTGGATTCATGTGGTGATCTGACCTAGTTAGGGGGGTGGAAGGTTTTACATGACCTGTTCATAAGGAAGCCACCAATTTAAATTAAAAGCGAATGTGTACAGCTTTGTACATTTATCATGACCATGACCTAAAGGATGTTGGCTCGATACTTTCATTCGATTAGTCAGAAGGGAAAAATATTCGTAACACTATTTGTATGGTTTTTCTAGCAAATTGAACATGTTATCCAATCCAACAAGATTTGCTATTGATTTTCTCGCTAAATCGAGCAAGCCCTACATTGATGCAGGAGCACGGTGTATCTTTAAGACTAGTTGTAGAATCACACAGCCCCGCTTTTATCTAGTCAAGAACACGTCGCTATAAAGAGCACTCCTCACAGAGTTCCTGAGCAAAATGTCAAATCGATTTACTCCTAACTTTTTTCCCCCTTAAAAAGAGGAAAAAGTAAAAGAAAAAGAGGGTTTTTCATGGTTGTTGCCGTAGAAAGCTAATATAAGTAGGCAACAGTTCACCCTCCTTGGCGAAAAGCCCTTGAGCTGCACATAACACAACAAGAGCCTGTTTCTCCAGTTAATTTACGTTGTAATGAGTGAAGCTCTCCGTCGTGAAAAGTCGGCTTGTCAGTGCCACACGGGCGTCCGCTATTCCCCCACCCATCGAGCCGTTTCCCAATGCTCTGGGCCACTTCAGAATTCATAGACCTAGCCACCTGCTTATTACTGGCTTATTCCATGGTTCCCTAACGCTTTATTAGGGCGCTGACTGCTTTTAAACGTTGCGCTATTTTTAGCCCAATCGTGAATTTGTGCTGTTGCACTTCAATTTTACAAGTTCAAAATTGTAAAAGCTAGTTAAGTAACTCTGGTGCATCGGTTATGAACCTAAATGGCAAGCGAGTTTATCCCTGCTTGTTTTTTCAAACCGTGTATGAGAAAGTAGGATCAGCAAAAGATGTTTCACCATGCAGAAAAAAATTCATTGGGGGAAGCTGATTGTAATCGGGAATATGGAATCAACAGACCACATCAGATTTTTTGTGGAAAAAGTGCCATCTTGAAGATGTTGTCAGTGTTTTATCGCATTTCCAAATGCTCATAATGGCATTTACGACATTCCTGCAAGCGGTATTTTTACATACACATTTTTTTTTTTACATAAAAATTCTCGAAATGTGAATTTTGGTTGAAAATGCTGGGCGAGCTTCCTCTTTGTAGAGATTATCAACGAGAAGGAATTGACGCAAAAAGTGGTCCTACCTATTGGACTCGTTTCGATAACATTACATTTGGCATTTGATGTATTTATATAGTTATATATATATTTTTCTTTTCCCCCAGTTCTTTCAATTCATAAATCATATCTAATGCTTTCATTTCACATTTTCACATTTTTTGACCTTGCTTTTTCCCCCTCCATCACAAAGCTTGTATTGTAGTGTCTTGTCTTTTTTCACCTTGTCTTAAAAGCTTTTTCCTTTGATTTTTTAACCCATTATTGTTGCTTGCATATCACTGACGCTATCCCTTGTGCATTGTGCAACATCTCTAATGTACATTCTTTTCTATTGAGTAACTGACTTGCAATTGTATCATACAATACAGGAGTGAATGTATAAAGGGTGCCACAAAAAGGTTTACGTAAAAGAGTCTAACCATTTAAAATGCAGAAAACGGTATCTTCACAGAATTGAGAGGTGCAATCATCCCCTTTCTCTTTCTAAAAAAACTTAGAATGAAAGGTGGATACAGGGATATGTCTTGTTAATACAGGAATATGTCTTGTTAATAATACAGGAATATGATCTGAATTCATAAGAAATGTATTTTTAAAACAAATCCATGGTTTGTTTCTTCTAAAAGAAGTTGCCAAAAGGTATATTAATTTGTTTCCTCCTTCTGAAAATCAAAAATTGCAGTCATATTATTTGTTAAAAAAAAAACACTTTTGGCCAATTTTCATTCTATGGAACAAAACAGAAATAGGCAAAAAGAACACCTTTTGAAAATCTTTTTAAGACAATATACACCCAGATGCTCCATCAACCAATCAGCCATGCATAATTCTAAGTTAAGAATGCACTCATCAGCTATAAAGAAGCCGGGGGGGGGGGGGGACCCAATTTTGGTTTAGGTTAGGGACGTGCCTCCGAGAGTCTTGAAATAGGCCCCTATCTATACAATTTTTGCTAAAAGAAGGACCCATAGCTATACCAGAGATGGCAAATTTAATGGAACGCAAAAAATTTAACAACAACTAATAAAAAATGCCATTTTTTCCGCAAATTTTGGCAATTTACAAAAACAAAAAAAAGCCAATTTTGAATCTTTTTGGCCCTTTCTAGATTATTACGAACATTGGACTAATTTTCCAAAAAACAAAAAAAAAAAAAATAGAAATATTAACAAATTTTGGCGTCAACAAAATAATTAAGAAATTTGACTAATTTTCCAACAAATTTGGAACATTTGAAAAAACGCCCATTGCTATAACCAAAATTGCTGAAAAAAGGGTTCCCTTGCTAAAACACCATAAGGCTGAAAATGAGACCGATGTCTGTGGCACGTCCCTGCATGGTCATTTGTTTTGAGTAACACCCCCCCCCCCCTGGGTAAAAAAGGGGCTGCTTTGGAGTGTTTTAAAGTTCTAAAACCAAAAAAAATGATTACATCAAGAAGTTAGCGATTGATTAATACCCACTTAATTATAATTGTTAATTATATCGATGTAACTTTTTATTGGACACTGTATCTGTTACATAGTAAAATTTTCTCATTCAACAATTACTTGTGAAATATTTCTGACCAAATTTTGTTTAGTAGGTTATTACTACCAATATGTAAATGACATCTACCTCAATTTCCATTTCTCCAAGCAGGTTGTGTTTTTTTTCATTACCATTGTAATTTTGAAGCTTTGGAGTATATTAGGGCAGATCAAAAAACAAAAATAAATGGTTTAACTATTTTTTAAATGTTACGTGCTTTCTGTATTAACAGCATGCGCATTGATTTAAGAATGGAATACCTTCTCTTGAAAGTATTGACTGTAGAGAGAGAGGAGAGGGGAGGGATTGAGGAGGAAGGAAGGAAAGAGAAGAAGAGAGAAAGGGAAGAAGGAAAGGAAAGAAGCGAGGGAACACTAAAATTAAATAACAGAACCTAAAAATCAAAAAAATCACACTCTGACTAACCAATAGCTAAAAATGATAACTCATTGAATTTTCCATAGCAACAGTCCACCACCAGGTGTTTTAATTGTCTGTTCGAAAGAACTGTTGTGTTGCTTTTTCTTAACTGTTTAGTAACAGGTATTGCTGGCATGCACAGGTTACCCAACCAGGAACTTTTCTTTTCACAAGTTTTGGTTTTTTATTAGGCATGCAACACTGGTAGTGACAGCTAAATGGTCCTAATCTTAGTAACCGGGATGTTATTTATGAGACATGTTAAGACCTAATTGAAAGATTAAATTACTCTGTTTTTACCGTGTTAGTTGGCTTCTCTTCTGACCCCAGTTTAGTTATTTTCTGTCAGATCGATAGCAGCAGCATTGCCCTCCCGCACTTCACCTTGGCTTTCCATTTTCAATGATCAATAGCACTAAAAAGGGGCTAATTAACTCTGTTGTAGAGTTGCACCCAATTTGAAAGCATGTTTGTAATGGCTTATGTTTGGTTGGTATTCAAATTCATTTAATTTGGTGTTTTTTCATCATTTTAGGTCGTCCGATGTAATTGGAAAACCATATGGCAGCATATGAATTCTTGTGTGCCATGTCTGTGTATCAAACTTTTGGTATAAAACTTTTGGTTAAAATATTCATACTTGGTATGCTAAATGCATCAGACAAGGGGGCCTTATGTGGCGTAAACCGATTATGAAGTCAAAGTTATTCAGGAGTCTGTTGTTTATGACATAAACCAGTGATCATTTATTTAGGCCCCCTTACATCAATATGAATTAAAATTATTTTTGCAACACATTTCCTGTCAATGTTCCTAATTTAGCAGTTTCTGGGTTAATTGACCCATGTGCATGGTTGGGAAGGGTTTTGTTACTTCGTTTTGTTAGCTGTATGTCAGATCTAAAGTTAGACTGGGTATCTGAAGGGTTTAAAACCAGGGTTAGTCTTACATTGAGTAGACCTTTTTTCCTTCCAAACATACTCTAAATGGCGGAATGGGTGACCGGAAATTCCTCATAGATGGGGGGCCGGTCTGGACATTGTTCCCAACCGTACATTTAACTTTCAAAATATTTTAAACTGTACCAAATTAACAAGAACTGCGGGGGTCAGACATTGTCAAGTATTGTCATGTAATGCACCACAAGTCCGTGGCTGTAATTTCCCCTCTGTGGTTTGCCCACCTTGCTGCTTACGACTATTGAAAGGAAAACAATTTACCTTCAGTTGCAACGTGTCAGATCGAGTGCACATCCTGAGATCTCAATTTGTCTTCACCCCATCAGATTTGTTCTTCAGAGCTAATCTCGCTAAGGTCAAGGCAGGGGAGCAATCTTAGTTTGATGCGGAGCACAGACGTTTTATTGATCAGCAGCTCAAGACAGGAAGCGCCCCCTCTGTCTACCTCTTTTATGTCTCTGCAGCTTGCAATATCTGTCCCAATTAAATTATAATTTTCCCTGTGCCGACTTCTTCCATATCCCTGCACCTTTCAAAACTGTGTTTCACTTAAATTGTAATTTGCTTGAAGGCCAAAGTCAAGGAGTAGTAGGCGAGCACTTTCTTTTGCTTTCCCAGTCTGAATAATTTTGTTGTCAAGGGGAAAACGGGAGAAGTACCTCAAATGTCAAAATCAAAATTTAACTTAATTTAAAAACATTACGTGCAAAGTCTTACATTTAATACATTTTCTTTTCTGAGTTTCTTTGTAACCCTAAACCATGCATAAAACTGGCACAATTGATTGAATATATTGCTTAATCGCAATTTTTGCTCTGACAAAATACATTACTGTTATTTTTTTTGACTCGTTTCCCAATAAAAGCCCTGTTCCCCCAAAGCGCACGTCTATAGCATGACAGCTCATTTGAACATCCTTTGCAAGCCTCGTCTTTTCTCCAAACACGAAATCCCATTCAAAGAACTTCCCCTGTGGAGCGAAAAACACTTAGAAACACTACTCGGTTGCCACGGCAATGATTTAGTGGCTGTCAGCCATGTTGTTTTTACACTAAGGAAACTATTGAATGTTCGGAGTATAGATCCAAGGGTTGTGGCAACAGCCCATCACTCAGTTTCTGTCTGCTAAATACAAGCTCAAGATTTTGCTTTTATATTACCAGTACAAAAGATCTAGAAGATCTAAGGGAATTTTCTTTGTAAACTTCAATTGAATGTGATATTTTCTCTTCAAAAGCTAAGCTCCCTTTTAATGATAACACATCTTGGACGTTCTTATAATTCCTCTAAGCCCATAAGGGTATTTATGTCTGTAAAGCGGTTCAAGTAGTTGCTATGGGAGGCTTAGCATTTGACATTTTTGTGTCGTTCCGTGGAGATTATTTTTTCCTTTTTCAAAACAACTGAAATGTTCCCCCAACTAAATGGTAGTGGCTCATGCCTTTTAAAACTAAAACTATTATTATTAAATGATTACATGATTAATTAATGAATTGTATTTACCATATAGAAGAGATGCCTAAAAATAAAGATGTTCAGCATCGGCCGTGCAGAAGTAAACTAATTAATCCTGCAGGCTAGGCAAACGTTTTTCAACTGATAGAATTTCATTTTGTTCAACTGCTTTGACAATTCCATAACAGCCGGGTAACCTAGAAAGCCTGGCACAATTCTGCCGCTTGTAGTGGAGTGTTATATTTAATCACATTGCATAGACCATGGAAATGACGACATACGAAGAGAACCAAACCAAATTGTATTGGCAAATTAAATTGTTGGTGGTTATTAAATGCCTACAAGGGTAAGGGCAATTAATCTAACCTATAAAAACTGACATTGAAATATTTTTACTGCAAATTTTTGTGAGTGTGATTCCGAAAACTGAAAAATCCAACACAAGGTTCGGTGTTATAATGTTTCCCTGTGGGACAGTTTCGTACATGCACCCAGACATGGGTATGGAAAATGTTATTTATTAGCTTTACCTTTGAATTGTCAGAAGTGAAGATTTATGTATCTGCAGGCAACTGGTACATTCCTAAAATATCTTTGATGTACATCACGTTTTGGAGAGGCCAACATTTGTTGTTACTTGGTCATGCGAGTTGCAAAACCGTGCAATAGGTGCCATGTGATAGCATCTGTGTGCTGGCATGTATTAGGATAGCTCCAATTATCTTTCTTGAGTAACTGGCTCTTGAAATGATTCTTCAGGTGACGAGAGAACCATTTCAGAGCCACTGGACCAAAGTCTGGCATACTAGTATGTTTAAGGGAATTTCTGACAAAATGGCAGCTATTGCCACTTACTACATTGTTGCACTCACATGGACATCACCTGGTTGATTACTCATCTTCACAGTCCTGATGCCCACCCAAGAAGGTGCGCGTTGAGGCGCTGAATTCCACCCAACTTGCGCATCCGATGGCAACCACCTGCGGAGCACCGCCAACACGGCGGACCGTGGGTACCAGGTGCACTCCGCCAGTCTAATCAGAACGGCGTTATCTCGGTCCAGCACAAGGCGATGGTGTACTGGGTAACACTGGGTGAAGTGCGGGTTAAGAAAAGGCGCCCTCAGTGGTTTGTGTGTGTGTATCAGGTAATGGGCCTGTGGTGTCGCCAACATGGTCACGATATCAAATTTTGCCTGTTGGAACTTTGGTTTATTGTAAGTTGGATGTGTTTATTGAAATAATTGGACGTGTCTAGTCCATTTTAAAGTAAAAAGTAAAATTTTTTATTTTTTTTATTTTTTTTAATAAAAATAATCAGAATGAATCCATTGCATTTATTATGCTGTTAAATATGGACAACCCAAAAAGGTTTTAATTTATGATAATGCCCAAAACAATGCTGAAATGAAGGATGTTTGATCTTGTGGCAATTTAGTCTGTTGTAGCTGTGGTGTGTGTTGTTATGTGTGTGTTTTGTTATCGCATACGGCTAAGGGAGAGACTTCCGTTAAGTCCTGTAGTGGCTGCCAAAATGACAATCGTTCACAAGATACTAGATGCACCAAACTCTATAATACAATAATAGCTATTATAATATTAACACATATATTGTTGAAACTGGTATTTTTTAACCAATAATGTTAATTAACTTCTAAATTCAGTTTCATATTTCAAGACTACCGTTTCATTGAAAAAAACAAGAAAATAGAAGACCAAAAAATGTTGATAATGTTAATGTGCAGGTATTGGGCATTGTCTTAATTTGCCATCAATTACATAAGGCCAAAAAAAAATTGTTTGATTGTCCTCATCCGGACCGATCTTAATTTTGGAAATCAGGAAAAGTGTTTTTTTTATTACTGTGCAAAAGAATACCGACCCTAATTCAAAATTCCAAAGAAGTTTTTTTGTCAATTTTATCAAAAAAACTAAAAAATTAAAAAAAGATTATGTTTAAACAAGTTTCTTAGCATGCTAGTTGGGGTTCATAATGTACAAGGATGCATTTTGAGTAAGAACAACTTGATTTTATGTTTGATTAAATTTATTAATACAAAGAAAACAGGTTTCAATATAGTTGGCTATCGACTTTAAAAAAAAAGTTTTTCCGACCGACCAACCCAACTCAAAAAGTCGTCGATGGGACAATCAAAAATTTTATTTGGCATAACCAAATTTTATGATCACTCTCATTCCACAAAGATGCAAATTGCATCACGAGCAAGCCATATAACAAAAATTCCCCAAATGACTTTAGCATTTGAAGATTAAATGGTTTTCAATTCCACATTTTTTCAACTTGCCTGCTGGAGCAACAAGCAAATAAAAACCCCACCAAATAGCTCCACAATTTCTCAGCTTTTGTAGGCATGCCTTTTCTCTCTAGTTCGCATTTTTTTTAATAACACGTTTTTGGTATTTATTCGCTACAGTGCATGTAAATTGCTCTGATGGTAATGAAATGGTTCTAGTGTGCATGTGTTGATGATATTTCATCAGTGCAGTTTATCGTCTTGATGTGTAGCATTGTGAAGTGCAATTAATGCATGTTAAGTTAGATCCAGTGGAAGTTCATGGTTTTGTACTCAAATGTCAAAAAAATCCCCCCTTGTAGTGATTGAAACTGTTCAATATACTCAGTGGACTTCTCAAAATTCTTCTAATTTTACCGGTATTCTAGTTGTTGACTTTTAAACAAAAATTGTTAAGGAAGACTATATTTATTGGCCTTTTTAAAAATCTTCAAATTTAACCTGTATTCTGAAGACGATTTAAACAAAAAACTTTGAATAAAGATATTAACAATCTGGTTATCAATTTCAACCAAATTGAAGTGAAATAAAAATTTAGGAGGATGACTTTTGTCCAATGTAGGTCTATCTGTTGTGCAAGAAATGGAACTGGGAATGTATATACATCTGGAGGCAAAATTTCATACTTGAAACAACAGGGCTTAGATAGGTTAGACTTTTCATGTGTCCTGCCCTGTCTTTTTTTTCTCCAATCTTCTTTTCCTGATCTTTCCCTTAGTATTTTTCTCTCCTTTTCTCGACCCATCTTCTCTACTCTGGTCCTTTTTCTTGATTTCCTTTTGGACAGTGCTATGTAAAGTTGAATTCTCCACCAAAATAAATTGTCCAAAAATCTTGTAATTTTGTATCAATGGTTGGGTGGGATTTTTTTGGCATATGAGTATGTTTTGAAGTGCATGGCAGGACAATAATGCCGATAATAATGATGATGATGATGAAGTAGTTTAATGAGTTTTTAATGTGTTTCTGCATCGCTGCTAGAAGTCCTCCTCATCAGTCTGGCCAGTCTCTGGCTCAAGTAATCGCCGCTCATAAGATGCCTAATGTACTACAGTGTGTCCAAAAAAAATGTCCCTCTCAGGTCCATTTTTATTCAATTTTGGATAAAATGAATTGCAAATTGCTGGGAAGACTGATGTTTATATCTATTGAGAGTTCAATCCTAGACTTAAAAGGAAAATCAGTTGAAGGTAGTGTGTCACCATTTGCACTTGCCCAAATGTAGGTGTGATAAAAATTTGAATTAAACACACTAAGGGGAAGCAAAGCAATAATTGCCCATTTGTTATGTAGAATTGGAAGTAAATCAAGGTAAAAGCTTTGGCCTTAGAAAGGGCATCTTTACTCAAATAGGTTCACTGAGGTTGTGCACGACCTGAAACGTACGCTTTTAAGCACGTCTTGAAAGAAAAGAACGCCAACCGTGAGGCGATTTGTTGTTCGATGGCTATATATATTGCCCATTGGAGATAGTGATTTAATTGTAGAAAGCAGGGGATATTTAATAGATCCATGTGAAAGATTGCAAAATGATTGATCTTATGGGCTGTTTAGGACATTAGGGGGTCTAGTGCCTGGCCTGTTTTAGATTGCGAGTAAAGAGTTTCATTTTGGTGTGGCCATCCTGTCCATTTACCGACTATGAACTTTCATTTCACTTTTGCCATTTTTTTGTTTTTAAAAGTTACTTGTTTGCTGTTTTATGTGTATGTCATTTTATTTTTTGTATAGATTCATTGTAAAAGTTTCTTGTTTATTTGTTTTGTTCCTGATTAATTTTGCTGTATGGTTCCACCATCACAAATTTCATCACTTCACTGTGTTATTCATATAAGTTCAAAAATACACTCTTAAGTTTTGATGTGTAAATACCTGGGTATATGCTGGCATTGTTATTTGATGGTAGTCCGTTCATTTTTTTGTAATGTTCAGTAGCCGCCATGTTATTTATTATAAGTCGAATACAAATGTCCATAGCTTAATCCTGAGGACCAAGGTTCAGTGGCCAGACACAGAGGGAGTGAAGACATCACATAGAATATGCCATTGCCCACTAAATCACCACTGCAGGCAATTGCAGTATATACATGCAGATAATAGCAAAATTTAGGTGCCATACACTGGATACATTGATTTGTTACTTGGAATGTGCCCGCAATGAAATTTAACCAAATATAGAGGGCCCTATAACATACAAATTACGACCTGTGTAGCCCTATATGGCAAGATTCCCGCAATTGATTTTCTGTTTTTTGTGGAGGTAATAGCTCTTGCATGTCCCTACTTATATCAGTTGTCAAAATTATATACCATTGCTTAAAATGGTCTAAAAATAAAAGAGACAATTTGAATGGAGTCAAACAGCTGTAAACAAGTAAAGTGTAGTAATCAAATCAAAAGGTTTGCAAAGTTCCTAAGTGGACATACCAGCTTGTGGGATCATTGACAGATGTCCTCTTGCATGAGGCTATGGACATTTGTATTGGATTATATTCACATTAAATCGCATAAATTTATACTGGGTTTAATTTCTTTAAGAATCATTTTACTGTAATTTGTAAATATATAAAAGAAAGTGAAATTGGTTATTTTATATTTTTAAAGGGCCTCATACATATTTTCAGTTCAAGCTGTTATTTCATTGTAGATGATAAACAGTCTTTAAAGAGAGTTAATTCCTGGACATATGTTAATTTCACAAAGAACTCAAGGGCACTTTGGAATTGCAAAAACTAATGCCTAATTCAGCCTCATATAGAGTCCATTAGAGCACAAGATTTATTATCATTTTCCATTCTATTGTTGTCTATTAACCCACCCAGCCGGGATATTAATATTTTTAAAATATTTTTTGTAG
This sequence comes from Ophioderma brevispina, assembly GCA_023653785.1. Classification (NCBI taxonomy): domain Eukaryota; kingdom Metazoa; phylum Echinodermata; class Ophiuroidea; order Amphilepidida; family Ophiodermatidae; genus Ophioderma; species Ophioderma brevispina. Next base: position 80,682 of record JAMKCH010066435.1, read on the forward strand.
CTAACCGTCATGTTCACCTTCACCTAAACCCACCTCTCTTTTCTAACTTTTGTTTTTTACAACTTGTAGGAAGACAGCGAAGATCAGGTACATAATACTTTTCCGTTGGCGTTTTAGAGATTTTTGTAAAAAGTAAAAAACCACCAAGTATAGAGCCGAAAAAAGTTTTGGCTAATCTACATGTATAAATGAAACACTACAACAACACCCCTAACAGTGGGTTGGGTACGTATTGGAAGGAGACTGTGTGACGTAGGAGTGCTGCCATATGTGTCGTCTTACATTTGGAAATCCCTCCATTGCTGGATAACCGTTTTTGTTGTGGATGTCATATTTTACCAAGAAACAGTTTAACCATTCTTTGGAAGGAAGGAGTCAAAAAAATTGTTCTTGGGTCATTCTTGCATAAAACCTAAAAATATGTTTTGAGGTTCAAGAAATAATTGTTTTTGCGGAGTTTATTGTCCTTGCCGAACTAAGTTCGGAATGGGGACTATAAAATAGGCTCCGTCTGTATGACCATGCATTGGTCTGTATGTCCGTCCATGAGAAAAATGTTAACCATGGAATTTCTCAAATGTTAACCCTGAAATTTCTGTGATAACAATGTTATCCTTATCTGTCCAGAGCTGAATTAAGGCAGGTGGTCTAAGTTTGTGGTCTGTAGTTTAAAGAGACATGAGGAGATTTCCAGAGAGAAGCGCCCTCACTTTTTTTCCGAACCCAGGTTTTTTGCATATTTGGAATGCTTACCAATGTATTAGATCACACCTGAAGTGAATAAGCTGAATCTCCTGTCTTTATAAGATGATGATTTAGTAGTTTCTGTCGTGCACAACAGAAATTCAAAGCATGGTTTCCTATAGGGATGATTAGGATAGCAGGCCAGTTCAAAACAAGGTTTGCCGTTTTCTTTCGTTCTTGTTTGATCAATTAATCTTCGAAACGTACTCGGTAGATGGTCTACAACCGATCAAGTGCAATTTGAGAGAAATTTGTATCCTCAAAAAAATCTCCTCCTGTCACTTTAAGTTGTCACTTCTTAGTGATTGTGACATTCAGTGGGGACAAATTTTACGCATCGCGTAATTGCAAGTTCGCCCTGTGCTCCTTTAAATTGGTATTTAAAGAAAATGATTAAAGGTAAACAATGTACACATTTGCTTCCTATTCACACAAGTTAGTCTCCTTTCCAGTCTTAAAACAATTATGCAGGTGAGGCAGTCCAATTTTTACTTTGGTTCGGATAATGGAAGAAAAATAATATAACTGAAATGAGAATGAAGAAACAGAACTTTGTTACTGTCATGTCACATGTCACAATTTTGGGAATTAATTTTTATATGTTCATGACAAAAGTAATGACTGATACAGTACAAAGGTCTGAGTTATTCTGTAATTCATCTGAAACTCATTTAATTGAGCTTGTAACTAAAAGACATGAAAACATCTAGAATCTAACGTCATTCTAATCAAAAATTAATCCAAACAAGAGCAACAACAAACAATTTTCAAACTCATCAGCATTGAACTAATCTCTAATCAAACTAAATGTTGTTAATGCTTATAGGGTTAACCCGATCATTTTAGGCTTAAAATTACCAAATTGTTTAATCAGAAATAAAATTGGGAATGATGATGGGGGAGAGATGGGTAAGTTTACAATGGTTGATGCAATCACCTATTAGAGATTTGAAAAAAATGATTGCTGGCAGAGAACTGCCTAGTGGAGTACTTAGCTGATGTTGTTTCTAGCTTGGTACATGCAACTATAGTGCGTTCACTCAACTATAGTGCGTTCACTCAACTATAGTGCGTTCACTCAACTATAGTGCGTTCACTCAACTATAGTGCGTTCACTCAACTATAGTGCGTTCACACAACTATAGTGCGTTCACACAACTATAGTGCGTTCACTCAACTATAGTGCGTTCACTCAACTATAGTGCGTTCACACAACTATAGTGCGTTCACTCAACTATAGTACGTTCACTCAACTATAGTTGACATATTCTCATATCAGTGGCACAGTTCATTGACCCTTTCCCACATGTGGCCTTTGACCATGACCTCCCATGTATACTGTGTGTCATGAATCATACATACTTGGGTAGAAGAACATGATAATATTAATGTACAATACTCTGAAGGATAGCATCGTATATGTTAACAGTCCTTTAATTTGTGGAAGGAATGAGAGTATCTTCTGTCATGGTAATTAAGATGTGATTGGGGTTCAATGCACTTGCATAACTGAAAGGTGCCATAAAATATGAGACTATGATTGTTGATGATTCTGCCTCAAGTTATTGCAAGGACGTGTAAAGCATGAATCTATTGAGTGCATGTCTTAGATAACCTGTAGTAATATAGGAAGAGATGGAGGGAGGGGAGGGGAGGGGAGGGAGGGAAAAACCTGTAGTTCCGATTTCTTTGCAGTGTGCCTCTCTTTTATAATATCTCTGCAGTGCTGTTCTTGTGAATTTTCCTTCGCTTATTTATAACACGCTCCTAAGCAAAATTAGCGCACTGAATGCACAAACTTTTGACAATCTCTCAATGCTATTTGTTGTTTTAGCCCTTTTCAGGTTTTGTAACAAATTAACAACCTCAAAATAGTAATAATACTTTGTAATAAGTGTAAAATTGAAATGATTATGCAACATGCAATTAGAGAGTGAAAATAACACAAACAATTACAGGTATATAGTGGTATCTAGACATAGTAATAAGTTAAGACACATTGTCAATTAGACTATATTCACCATACACATCAAACGTAAACAGTAGAGTTAACATTCTACCTGTGTTGTTACCATGACAACTAACCCATGTGGCCATTTTTGCAGGAGGTCATATTGTACGATTTGACTCCTAAAACCTGGTATGCAATTGAGATCAATGCTTACACTGTGAAAGGAGACGGAATCAGAAGCAGGGTGAAGTTGCTGCAGACCCCTGGTCAAGGTATGTATCAAAACTGACATATCCATGTTTGTTTGTTTGTTTGTTTGTTTGTTTGTTTCAAACTGTCTGATCAGGTGGAAGTATGCAGACAGCGAATGGATGATGATGCTATTGAGTTATTCCATTTAAAATTCATACTCCCCTGTGGAAAGCTTTACCAAAGTCTTATACAGAGGGAGTGAGTGTGCATTACAAATGGAAGTTATCCAGTGAGCTATTCCATTAAAACTCATACACCGACTTCATCTATATTTTCAAGTGGTTTACCAGTGGGCTGTTCTATTAAAAATTCATACTCCCCTGTAGAATAATTTACCTATATCCTTCACAGAGGGGGCATATATTTCAAATGAAATTACCCAATGGGCTATCCCATTTAAACCCCATACACCCCCTGTGGAGGACTGCCTAGATCTTCAACAGAGAGACTGAAGTTGTGCAGTTGGTTATTTCATTTTGTCACATGAGTGCAATAAAGTCATATTGATATGACTGATATTTTGGGTAAAATTTAGTATTTTGCTTGATTTGGTAATACTGGTAACAACACACAATTCAAGCTAAAGTGTCGGCCTCAAATCCAAGTAAAACATTATTGTAAAAGAAAGAAGACATTCATAATCAACAGAAAACAAAGAAATTGGAACACAAAAGGGCTTTTTCTGCCAAATGACAAGTATGGCAGATGTGATTATGTCGTGCTCACACAACGATTTGGAATCTGTACTGCTCCCATAGAGGGGAGTGTGTATTTCAAATGTAATTACCCAGTGGGCTATTCCATTACTCACACCTGTGAAAGACTACCTAATCCCCACAGTGGGTGTGCATATTTTAACTGGAATGGCCCATTACAGGTTATCTAATAAGGCCTACATTGCTAACAAATGTAAATTTTTCACATATGAATTCCATAATTATACCATCTCTTCACCTGACTGTGAGTGTTCAAACCCCATTTGATCATTTTGAAAACTTGTCAACATGTATTGCATGAAAGTCATTTTAAAAAAAGTGGGGAAATGCCAAAGTTGAGGACATGACTTGGACAAGTTTCTGCCAGCTTTGCACAACTTTTGAGTGGATTGATTTGCCACCTGTTCCCAAATGTTAAATGACCCATGGATGGTGTTCATGTAGATTTCTTCTCACCTCTAAGGTTGAGATTTATTGAAGATGTTCTTAAGGCTACGTATTATGCTCCAAGGTCTCTAAACTTTATCTCAAAGAAATTCTGATACATTACATCTCACAGTTGCTGTGAGATCCTTGGACAAATGTACTATTTATATGTTGAGGGTTTATTGCAAAAAGGCCCTATCTGCAATAGCTGCTATTTGTCAGTTGTGTTCTTATGAAGTGTCATACCTGCCAAATCTAACACCTGGCAGCTATTGCAGATGGGGCCTTTTTGCCCTAAATCCTCGATGTAGTGGTAAATAACATTGTGGTATTGTTTTCTCAACAAGGCTTGAGGAACAAACAAGGGTATAGTGAATATCCTTAAACACCATACCCCTATACTTTGTTTGGTCTCGAGTTTGAGGGTGACGTCATGACATGTTTCTGTATTCGCTCTAGCATTTCAGTTGTGCTGCCTTTGGCCGCTTACGTAAATGCTGAAATTTGAAGGTCGGCAAATGCGTTTCTAGGGTGCGAAACCTAACACGTGCGTGCAGGGACGTCACCTTCAAACTTAAGATCAAACAGGATAGTTCCATATATGTTGATTTGTTTGTAGGGTGTCATTTGGGAGTAGACCATGTTTTTAAAGATGAAAATTTTAAACTCCAAAACTCAGACCACCTGATTTGTGCTTGTCTGTGGCCAACCCATAATCCTTCAAAACACTCAGTATTAGTATCTAGCCCCAATTTGGTTCATCAAGGACCACCCTTGGCCCAATTTTGTGCAAAGAGGTGATTAACAATCTCATTTTTCAGATTTCAACTATTTTTAGGACCCATCAAAATATTGTTATGTTGCCCACAATGACCGACCAAAATTTTGAACATCACCAGAATTGTTGTTACTGAATTGATCATTGTTTGCATTTTACAGTTCCGGGTGTACCTACTGAAGTGAGCGTTGAAAGGCAAGTTAACGGTGCGTACATGGTGCGGTGGGACAGTCCAGTAGCCACCCACGGTGACATCATTCTCTATCGCATTGAATACTACCCCAGCCAAGCACCAAATCGTATGCTCTACATGGAGTTCGATTCAACTTATTCCTTCTGTGAAGTCCGCGACTTGTGTGAGTATACTTTTTAGTGCTTATACTTTTTAGTGCTATAATAATAATACAAAGGGTTGACTAGTGTGAAGCTGTACATTGAAGCTAGATTGAGTTTGGACCAGAGACTACTGTAAAAGTGGTAATTTTCGCGTGTGTAATTTTTCGCTCTTCTGCAATTTTTCACATTTTGTTTTTAAATTCACTTTTCAGCTATCCTACATAGACTCACACACAAAATAAAAATTTTAGTGTCTTCTCAAATTCGCGCTTGCTCAGAAGTGTGCAAAAAGCATGAAAATTAACCCCCTGGGGTCTACCACCTTTCTTACAGTATCTCTGATTGGCTCATTACATGATATATCTGGATATAACCGTTGAGTAACCAATCAAAATAGACCTGCCATATTCCTGTACAAACATTTAAGGTTTTCTTACCATGTTTCTGATTGGGTTATTTAGTGTATCTAGTCAATATATAACCAATCAAATCGGCCGGTAGACCTCAGGGGGTTAATGTAGCGTGAGTATTTCCACTTTTACAGTTTTCAGCCAAATCTTGTCAGGCCAATTATGTTTGTCCACAAATAATATAAGGTGTCAATTTTTTCCAAACAAATCCGTGTAAATGAGCGTAATTCTGTTGACTTCTATTAAATCTTGCTCTTTTACCATCCACGTAGCCCTGGGTATGACGTACACTTTTGAAGTCAAAGCTAAGAACAGTGAGGGATTCGGAATGCCTGCAATACAAGAAGTAACCACGCCAGAAGGAAGTAAGTACACTGTGTGCATGCTTTATTGATCTCTATACAGATTGAGATTGTACAAACAAAACATATGCTATTACAAATCTAACCCTTTACCTAGACTTTGGGCTACTTCTAGCCCAGATTCGCTTCAGCGGTTTCATTATTTTAGCACAGTAAAGCTGAACCATTGCTAAAGCTTGCCAGACATAGGCAATTCGGGACAGAACCTGCTCTTGATTTCTAGACACATTCTCACCTCTAGTGAATGAAACTGTAACCCGGTATCGGCCGGTCTGCCCACAAAAGTGTGTTGGCAGGATGTCACAACCGGCCAATCTTTACCGCTAAAGTCCTTGGTGTGCGAGGCACCAGGAAATTCCCTAGCATGGGTCCAGTTAGAGGGTTTTAAGGACATGCAAAAAACATTCAGTCAGTGTGTGTGTAAATTTCATTCTTCTTAATCAGTATTTTGGATGTTTAGTATATTGCATAATATAGAAAAAAAAACACAATATTCACCAAGATAACAAAACATTGACAAGATTGTCACATTCTTGAAGTACATATTGCAGGCCTGATGTAAACATACTCCATTAGTTATATATATAAACATATTCTACCACAACAATTTGGAACATAAAAAAGTGTAAGACTACAATTATTAAAAGAATTGTCATATCCATCATATACCAAACATGGTATATTTATGTTTGTGTCACCTTTAGGAGACACCAGTCCTAAATAGTGTGTGTGTGTGTGCATGCGTGCGTGCGTGCACATATGTGTGTGTGTGTGTGTGTGTGCGCGTGCATGCATGCGTGCACATGTGTGTGTGGGTGGGTGGGTGGTGGGGAAATTAAATTAACTGCAGTGTGCTGTATTTTGGTTCCATGACAGCACTAAAAATTCATGTTTTTCACCTTCTGAAGTGACACAAACATAGTATCAAGCAAATATTGCAGCTTATCTATTCTCATACAGACAACCTAATTCCATTCTTTTAATCATTTCTTTGCCAGAACCATCCGGTCCACCCGCCAGAGTTAATGCGAAGTATGTGCCAGACACCAACTCCATCGTCGTCACGTGGGACCTACCGGAGCTGATGGAGCGAAATGGCGAAATCACCCATTACACGGTGCTCTACTACACTGAAACTGACCCTGGCGATGATATCCGGCAAGAAACTAGCGAAACCAAACATGTTGTGGAGAATCCATACCCGGTTACCCAGTACATATTCCAAGTCCGGGCATTCACTCAGGCCGGAAGTGGTCCCTACTCGAGTGAAGTGTATGTTGAAACACCACCAGAACGTAAGTTAATGTCACAGGGATGGAAAAAAATTGCATTTATCACACATCCTTAATAAGAAATACCAAAGTCGGGTGATTCAACGCGAGGCAAGATTGACCATATCATCGTAATCATATCCAGGCTTCTGGCCTTTAATATTTTCAAGAGAACCAGAAGCCACTTTTGCAGGACCAGGAAATCATATAATATTGTTACAAATGCTAATAAACACAATTACACCAATAATTCATAACTTTATTGAATGCAGAACTTTCACCCCCATTGATCATATGGTACATCCCCTCGCTGTCTTTCATTCATTTCTTATTCAGCGATTGTGAAGATGCTTGCGTAGTTACACACCTTCCCGATTACTCCTTTCATTTTACCACAATTACATGTTTGTCTTAAGGTAAACTAACACTCCTTGAAAGTAAACATAACTCATGATACACTTTGTTTTGCAGTGCCAAAATTGGCTATATTGTGGACAGAGTGGGAGGGTGATTTGTTAATCAGTGCCTGAAAATTAGGCTATATTGTGGACAGTGGGAGGGTGATTTGTTTATCAGTGCCTAAAAATTAGGCTATATTGTGGACAGAGTGGGAGGGTGATTTGTTTATCAGTGCCTGAAAATTAGGCTATATTGTGGACAGTGGGAGGGTGATTTGTTTATCAGTGCCTGAAAATTAGGCTATATTGTGGACAGAGTGGGAGGGTGATTTGTTTATCAGTGCCTGAAAATTAGGCTATATTGTGGACAGAGTAGGAGGGTGATTTGTTTATCAGTGCCTGAAAATTAGGCTATATTGTGGACAGAGTGGGAGGGTGATTTGTTTATCAGTGCCTGAAAATTAGGCTATATTGTGGACAGAGTAGGAGGGTGATTTATTTATCAGTGCCTAAAAATTAGGCTATATTGTGGACAGAGTAGGAGGGTGATTTGTTTATCAGTGCCTGAAAATTAGGCTATATTGTGGACAGAGTGGGAGGGTGATTTATTTATCAGTGCCTAAAAATTAGGCTATATTGTGGACAGAGTAGGAGGGTGATTTGTTTATCAGTGCCTGAAAATTTGGCTATATTGTGGACAGAGTGGGAGGGTGATTTGTTTATCAGTGCCTGAAAATTAGGCTATATTGTGGACAGAGTAGGAGGGTGATTTGTTTATCAGTGCCTGAAAATTAGGCTATATTGTGGACAGAGTAGGAGGGTGATTTGTTAATCAGTGCCTGAAAATTTGGCAAAGGGGTCAAGTTTAGGGTGAGTGGCCGAGTGTTTTAAGTGAAATTTCCGAAGGATTAATATATGTTGCAACATAATACTGTAAATAATGCAATAGTAGTCACTTAGAAATGAGCAATATAGCCCTCGCTCTATGATTGAAAGTGAAATAGTTTAGGACTAATCAGAAAGTTGTTTTTTTCTTTTGCAAAAGTTTTGTAAGCTTAGTGCAAGCCATGCCACTTTAAAATACATAGTCATTCTGCTGCTTTCACAAAGACCCAGGTGCCATAGAAAGGAAAAGAACCGGGGTTTAGGTCCCATTTTTCTGTCCAACCGGACACAAAAAGTTGGGGACCATAAGGTAAAAATAGCCCAGCGCACAGCTAATAAAGAGCCTGGGATGAATTCAGTATTCTGCCACCACATCCTTCAACATGCAGTTTATTCTGTTAAGGCTGCCGAATTCATAGGGTGGTGGCACAATACAAAATTCTTCCCAAAAGCCTGATCATATCATAATCATAACATCATAATCCTGCTTTTTGTTCACAGCACCCCAACACAAACCCCGCGGCGTTACCGCCACCATTATGAACGGTACTGCAGTGCGTGTGCACTGGAAGCCACCCCTGGACTTCCCCAACCACATGCCCGGTCTGAGCTACATCATTTACTACACACCGACCGTATCCGAATACATGGATTACCAGTCTTGGTCCAATGTTCACATCGGCAACTTTGCGAGGTATGAGCTTACAGGATTGAGGGAACAGACGGAATATTCCATCTTGGTCGTGCTCAGAACGCCACAGGGAAGATCGCCGCCATCAGACAAGGTCCATGTTACAACTGGGAGTGCAGGTAGGGTTTGTTGTATGGTCAGAAATGGAATACCTATTTTTCATGTCAGTTAATCTTCCTTACATGAGGGGACATGGAGGTGTTTAGAAATGGTGTGGTCAAATGTCTGGGGGTAGTCCACTTAAAACTATTCCGATCAATTTTCTTACAGTGTTTTCCCATGTAGTTGATGACATATGCTTTTCAACCCTTTGAACCCTACCCAATATACACAGCACATACTCCTTACCCTAGCCTTCCCATTTTGGCCCCTCTTAAAACATGTCTTTTGCAGAAAATGTAAAAATTGGCACTAAATTGTCTCAGAATCACTTCATAAACTTCCTCAGAAACTTCATAAAATTACATAAAAGTAGCCTGTTGGACCTGCAACAGCACCCCTGCCCCTAGGTGGGCCTGGAATAGTAGCTTTGCCCCTACCCCTGCCCCATCTGATAGCAGCAGCAGGCACATCATTATCACTCTTTCTATGTTTGTTCGCCTACATTACGTATAGGACCTGTACCATCACAGCATTCAATGATACGTGTCATTGTCCGTGCATCTTCAATTTCAGTTTCAGTCAAAATCCTCCAAATAACCCGAATCAATAGTATCTTACCTCCTCATTACTGTCACAGTAATCTAACATGTTCAATACATCGCTTTATGCGGTATACCTCCATGCGTATTTCTTGTAAAAAATGCCAAAAACGCAACGCTGCTTTCCAAAATCACTGTAGTATTTTGCCTGACATGTTGACACAAAAAATATTTGACCTTTGAACTTAGGTATCCAAGTAGTCTTGTAGCTTCAGATATAAACAAAACAATTTGTATTTGAAATAAGTGAGCTGGTCCAGTGGCGCATCGGATTTCTGACACACAATAGCTTACGCCGGTGGACCCGCTCGTCGGTTATATGGTACACACACCCTCGAGCCGGTCTAGCGGTGCGTCGGGTTCAAAGGGTTAATACTTGTTTTCCTTTTAATATGCAGAACCCACATCACCAAGGCACTACAGAGCAGTGGTTGAAGACAGGACGAGGGTGAGGCTCGAGTGGTCACCGCCTGCAAATGCCAATGGCCAAATCAGGGGTTATGTGGTAAGGCCTGTTTATTATTATTATTATTATTATGCGATTATGGTCGCTCATTGTTTGAATATTTTTTTTTTCAAAATTTTTGTCAAATAAACATATTTGGAGTCTGCATGATAAATGCATTCAAATGAGTTCAAACAAGCCTAGTCTTAAGTCGGTGAACTTTGATCAGAACAGAAAGTCCGATTTTGATGATTATCATGTTTTGAGGAGTCCAAGTGTGTGAAAGTATTGGATCCAAAACATGATAATGATAAAATTGGATGATTTACTCCCAATATTAATTGGTCTCGCTATGAGTTTTAAAATATTGGGCTCGACTGCGTCTCGCCCAATATTTTTACAACTCATAGCTCGACCAATTAATTTGGGCTTAATCGATCCAATTTTATATCACACATGGTATGTGGGTAGCGATGGACACAAGTGTTACTTGTCCAGTGTTGATGGCATATATGCCTATTAATGAACTCATTTGCATATTTATTCAATATGTTCCATTTGGTTTAATAAGGCAGTACACAACTTTAATTCTTTGAAGCCAAGAACTGCCAAACTCTAGTTTATTCTCAATGCTTATCCAGTAGTGGTTTGAGAGACCTACTTTGTTATACACTGGTGTGGGGTTCAATTCCCTTTTTATTCTTGCGTAAATTTGATAGATCTTACAAATGAGGGTTACACTGTCATTTACTTACCATCAAATGTTGTTTGTATGTCAATAATTAACCCAACCTTTTATCTTTGCTTCACATTCTCTCCCCTCGCAACCAGATCAAATATGCCACAAGTCATGAGGGTCGCAAGGAGCGCCCTCATTATGTGGACCCTGGCCAGCAATTGGACATCGAGAGCACACAGCACAGTTTGGTCATTGCAGAACAGCTGAAACCAAACATGGAGTATGAGTTCATTATCAGTGCCAAGACTACAATGGGACTGAGTCCCCCTGCAATTATATATGTACAGACCCTAACAGCAGCTCCCGAGGAAGTCGAAGAGCCTATCATTGACCGAACTAAGGTCACCGAGAGCCATATCACCTTGAACTTGCCCCGGATGCCTGGGTACTCAGGACCTATACAGTAAGTAGTATTTCTTTGCATCTTTTCATGTCTTAGATATCAACCAAGAAAAGGAAAATGGTAAAATAAATTAAGTTTCTTGCAATTTGTCTTCATCTAAAGTTTGTATGTGTGTCTTGTCCCCCGTCAGCAATCTTATCGTCGTCGTCGTACCTCTTCTGCACGACAACAAAGGGCGTCCCATCTACCCACCAGACAAGAGTCCGGACAGCTACACACTGGATGACCTCAGGTCGTCCACTCGTTTGCGCAGGGATGTGTTTGATCCCCGGGCCCGTCGTGCAGCCACGGCTGAGCCAGCTTACATAGCGGCCGAGTTGAGGGGTGATAATATGCCAGAAACCTTTGAGGTGGGAGATGGCAGAACTTACAATGGCTACTACAACAAACCGCTGGAGAAGGGGAGCTACTACACATTCTTCACCAGGGTTACTGTTATGTCAGAAGATGAGGTAAGGGAGTCGAAGTTGCCATTGCAGGGTTTGTTCTTGAAGTCATTTTCAATAGGGCTATTGTGTAGATTTTCTGGTTTTAAGCGAAGTGATGGTGGAGGATCCAGCAAACAAGACATTGAATGTGTAAACCAAGACGAGAAGGACATGTTTTGGCCACAAAAGTGGGGGATTTAGTATGATAAGGTTGCGAATAAATAATGCACGTAAAAGCCTACCTATTACCATCTAGTAATTACACAATCAGATTATTCTTTTATAAAGTAAGGTAGTCCATGTCCATTCAGAAGAAGTGTATCAGCTACTACCATGAAGAAACTGGCCATGTACTCATTTACATGGTTCAATTTTGGTGATGACATCATACTTCTTATTCCCTACAGGAACCACTGAGCAAGTCCAGCTCGTACACACAAGCCATCAAGGCTGAGAAGATCCCCAAGGGTCAATCTACTACCTCGCCTAAATCCAACCCAAACAAGGGGAGCACAGGTGGATCTAGTCTACCAACCATTATAGCGGCAGTGGTAGCCATTGTGCTGGTGGCCCTCATTGTTATCGTCATTATTGTGTTTGTCGTCAAAAGGTTAGTTTGACATGGGTGTATTGGTGTGTGTTTGAGTGTGTGTTGGTGGGTGTGTATTGGTGGGTGTGTGTTGGATGTGTACTGTGTGTGCGTGTATGTGTGTCTCTTTCTGTTGAGATAGCAAGTTCTTGGAGTAAATTACCTTTAGATTGGAAAACTAGCTGGAAGAGATGAAAGAGAAAGCTAGGAGAAGAGAATATTGGAAGGTAGCATTAAAAAAGAGAAACTATCCATTTTAAAGGGAAAGAAAGGAAGCAAGCAAAAAGGTTTGAGTCATAAATGGGATGGGAAGGAAAGAGGGGATGAAATGGAGGGTGTTTCTTGAACACGATGAAGTTTGATCTTTAGCTTGAGGGATGAAATGTGATGGCTATATATTGTTTTAAGGCATCAACAAATTATTTGAAGTAATAACTTAAGTTTTACTAATTTAGTGACACAGCCTTGACAAAATACAGGTCCAACAATGTAGATGTTGTCTTGTTTTTACCTCATACATTTATTGCTCATAAAGATGCGATATACTGTACATACTTCTGTGATATCTATACAATTTTGTTGACTAACTATGGTTGAATATACTTTCTGTAGGCGTAATGGATCAAGTGAGCCAGGCCCAAAGAGAAAAGAAGAAACATTGCCCAACCCTACCGACCCTGTAGAGATGAGACGTATGACCTACCAGACTCCAGCCATGATGTCTCATCCACCCATCCCTATAGCAGAGCTTGGTGAACATATCGACAGACTCAAAGCTAACGACAACCTGCAGTTCTCACAGGAATACGAGGTAGGGACGCAATTTCTAATAGATACCCATATTATGAAGCCAAGTCGTGTAACAGCTTTGAACACACAATAGTTATGTAATGTGCAGTACATCTCCATGGTACATACCCTCACACCAGAGGGTGTTTTGAATCAATCCCATCATGCATTGCAATGTGCCTATACTGTGTTGTGCAGTACTTATGGATCAAAAGTGTTTAAGAACCACAGGACATTTCATGATCATGCTGATAAGTCCATAATTACTAGTGCTTTGTGGGTTAAAATGAGTGTAAAAGTCAGAGTTTTTATGTGTTAAAAATAGGACATCATATGACCTTATTGAGGAGAAATTTCCCAAACTGATGAATTGGGGGATGGACTCAAAGTACCCTCTCCCCTCAAACCAAGTCATTATTTGTTGAACAAAATCCTATAAACACATACCCACAACTATTGAGGAGATACACATAACAAACATTCTTTCCTATCAAACTAAAGTCTGAGCCACAATTCCTTTAATGCGTAGTCCGCTCGTCATACCATTTCCGGGGCCCGGTGCTATGCAAATTATGCACTGACCGTGTGCGATTGAGCCACTCAGCATCGGCGATTGTTGTCAAGGAGCACTGGCACCGAATCACCGGCCAGTGTGTGGTACGCTAGCGAAACGCACTACACGCTTAAAATATGCGTAATTTGTAAAAGGAATGGTGGCTTCTACTTTACATACATGTTCATCCACACAAACACACAAGCAGTTAAGAGCACTTAGCAAATGTTTACATCTGGCAATAATATTGTCCCTTTGTTTTTAACACTTCCAACAGTCTATAGAGCCAGGCCAGCAGTTTACCTGGGACCACTCCAACCTGGAGGTCAACAAACCCAAGAACCGCTACGCCAATGTCATTGCCTACGACCACTCCAGAGTCATCCTCACAACAATAGACGGCATCCCGGGTAGCGACTACATCAACGCTAACTACTGCGACGGATACCGCAAACAGAATGCCTACATTGCAACCCAAGGCCCACTTCCCGAGACCATCGCTGACTTCTGGCGCACTGTCTGGGAACAGAGGACATCCACTATTGTCATGATGACTAAGTTAGAAGAGAGGAATAGGGTGAGTAATTATTATATTAGTGTCCATCTGGATTTTTTTAGCGAAGAAATTTAAAAGGGAAGATTTCAAGCTCCTGAGCTCACACATGTAATGCTATGAGTTTGCCGACACCTTGGATTGTCACCTAAGGAGAGGAGTAGCAATGATCAGCAACCTTTCTTTGTGTAGTATCTTTTGCCTTACTCTTACCATGACAAAGGAAAATATTTATGTCTTTGAAGCAGTTAAGAAATGCTACGTGGTAAAACTGAAGGTTACCAAGCTTTGCTACCAAAAATTTTGGACATCCAGAGGTTATACAAACGCCATCCTCCTTATTGGTGTGGTGGGATAGCGTACTCAGACTCCTCCCAATGAAGCAGTGGTGACACATTATTCTAATTATGGCCAAGCAGAGAGTCTGTGTGTGCACTAGTTGGGACACCCTCTAAATCAGTGTTGGAGCACCTGAAAGAGTTGGTGAACGTTGTCTTATTGATTTGGGCCAAGAATAGAAATTTAAGAGGGCCAGTCAGGCATATTAAGTTCTGCAGCTAGCAAAATGTTAAACACGATGGTTCTGAGTGGAAAGATAATTATGAAAAATACCGAAGTGAAAATGTTAAAAAGGTTCTTATGTAATCAGGCCTTTCCATCACAAACATGATAACTTCATTATAAGTAACTTATAAGCCATTGATAGTCAAAAATTAAAGAGCCATAAGCTGAATTTGATTAGCCACTATGCTTACTGGACCAGCAGATGACTTTGTACTGTCAATTAGTCAGAAGTTACAAATGGTCGCCCAATTCTTTCACCAACGATAATATCCACAAAATTTTGTTATTTTCAACAATCAATCAAATGTTCTGCATTTACTGAAAAAAAAATGACAAGGCACGGTGAATGAAAGCATATTTTTCTCTATCAATTTTCACTCCAGGTGAAGGTGTGACCAGTATTGGCCCAACGAGGCCAGGAGACTGTACGGCCAAAGTAAGCACTTCGGACATCAATGAACTCGCTACACGATACCGGTGCAGACTTTTGCACTCGTCAATTCAAGGTAAAATATGCGATTTTGTTGTTTCCTTCTATTTTAACCTACCATTTATTTTCTGAGTGATGTTTATATCATTACTTGGAAAACTAAGTAACACTTAATTTGACCCTGACTAAGGCTTCTTTGAACATGGTGTCAAAATGTGCCCAAGAAGTATATTTCGGTAAGATACTAGTGATACTCCATTTTGTTTTGAAGTGTGAGGTGGACATCATTGGCATAGGTTTGGAAGTTAATAATGTGTAGCCTACTGAACCATGTAAAGCCAGTATGCATATGTGGATGTGAGTAGAGAGTCACTTCTATTTTGGTTTTAATCTCTTCACTTACAGGTATTTGTTTAATCACACAAAAAAGATGGAATTATATAAAATTGAAAGTATTTTTTTCAAATTATTTAAAGATCTTACTTAATTCTTTTGATATTTCAATACTGTAAACCACAGCATGTCTCTTAAACTATGTACAACAAAAATTCAGATTGGCACCATTATTTCTGAGCAACCACCACATATCCAACCTTTTTAGTAAGAATCATGTTAGTAGGTGAATGAAAAGGCGAAATAAAAAGGTCAAATTCTCGTGACTCTTGAACTATCATCTTTGCTTAACCGTTTTTTGCTTCTCATTAGAACGGTCACAAGAGAAAAGAGAGTTCGTCAGTTCCAATTCACAGCCTGGCCTGACCATGGGTCCCCAGAACATAGTCCTCAGTACTGGCCTTTTGTACACAGAGTGAAAGCATGTAACCCAGCTGATGCAGGCCCAGTGGTTGTACATTGCAGGTAGCAAACTTTGCATAAAAACTTTGGTTGGTTGTATTCTCAAAGGGAGAGGAGGTGGTGTGTTCTTCCACAATGCATTTTTTTTCAATACTGTTTTGCACTGGTTGTCCCATGATGTTTATGTGACAAAGTACCTAAATAAATGAACAGGAATCTTGCAATTTATGTACTGTTTTGTACTATACTCTGCTCATAATTTCTTGGACTGTTTGCTAATACCCCTCTTCCCGCCAAAACAATGCCCCTTTGGATTGCAACGTCTGGGCGCAGTTCCCGCAAGAGATACACGCACCGTTATGTCATTCCAAAAAATAATGAGCCAGAGTATATCACCTCATTTGACAACCAACGTCAAAATTGTATTAAAAGAAATGCATTGTGGGAAGAACTCTACTCTACTACCTCTCTTGGTAGTAATCACCTACCATTTTTTGTACCTGTCATATGAAAAGTCACCTGGCGGACATAACCAAACTGGCCAGTTCAACAATAGTAAAATGCCCAGTGCCAAAATTGGTTTGAAGAAATGCATTGTGGGTATAACATTTAAACCGCC
The DNA here is from genome assembly GCA_023653785.1 of Ophioderma brevispina. NCBI lineage: Eukaryota > Metazoa > Echinodermata > Ophiuroidea > Amphilepidida > Ophiodermatidae > Ophioderma > Ophioderma brevispina. The sequence continues at coordinate 97,510 of JAMKCH010066435.1, forward strand.
TCTTCTCAATCTAGTTTAACTTTACCACGGGGTTTAACCAAGTTAGTCTGGCATGAATGCCATGGTGCTGCAACATGCCAACATGTATGTCTTTCACCACGAAGGAGGACAAAAGTACTTTGTTGTTTCTCCACAGTGCTCGGCGTGGGTCGAGCGGGTGCATTCATTTGTCATTGACCTCATGCTGGACGTACAACAGAGAAAACAGTGGAAATATATACGGTCACTGTGACGTGCCGGCGGCGCGCCGCAACTACATGGTAACAAACCGAAGAGCATTACATCTTTATACACGAGGCGTTATTAGACGCAGTAACCAGCGGCAACACCGAGGTGTTGGCGCGGAACGTCTACGCTCACGGCAGCAATTTGACGCAGTTGGACCCAATGAAACCATCACTGCTATGGAGAGTGATTCAGGTGAAGAAGAATTGATCCCCTGATTATCTTCTAGAGTAGATTGAATATTTGCATGAAAGATTTGGCACACCTACATACTTATGCAACATTTTAAGATGATATAAAAGCCTCAACTTGTTTTGCATAAGTCGGGTGACGAGCTGTGGATCCACAAAAATGCCCCTTTACTTTGTGAGCGACCAGATGTGAAAAGGCAAAGATCTCCGTACCATTGATTGTAGGCTGCTAAGTCAAATTCTAAACTAATGTAAGTCTGTCAGTTGAAGAAATTATTTCATAAATGATCTAGTTGGGTAAAAAAAAACTTTTTTTCTAATTCTAATTGTTATGTAAAATACTGATTTTGTTCTTGTAGCGTCTGGCCAATCAAAAAGCCCTGCCTTCCAAGTTTGTGAGTGCCAACCTTCCAGCCAACAAATTCAAGAATAGGCTGGTCAACATTCTTCCATGTAAGTATCACTATGAGTTACAATAAGCTCATCTGCCAAGGACACAGTTCAGTGGGTTGTACTCATACATACATTGACATGAACCGAGTTTGTGTGATCTGGGTATCATATATCATACCCAAAAACCAGGGGGTGTATATTTCTAAATACATGTGAATGAAAGCTACTGAACTGTGCCAATGGAATTGAGCTTTTACTAGCTCATAGGTATGAGATTGGTGTGTCTGTGGTTAAAATTATTTCATTTTGAGGATGAATATTACAATTAAAATGTCTTTTATTTAAGCATAAAGCCACTATCATGGATATTTGAAATTTGGCAGGAAATCGCTTAAAACTTGAAGGAAATAAGTCTGTCGTAGTTAATCGTAATGTATTTTTTTTTTGAAACTGAAAAATTGACAGAAAAGTAGAGAACAGCAGTTTCAAAGAACTTCCATTGGATTATCATTGAATTTGTAGTGAGTGTCTTAGGATAATAATATACAATAACAATTTTGTCCTGGGTTTCTATTTGGTCTTTGCACTTTTTGGTATGTTTTGATACCCATACTTGTTACAGATATGCAAAAATCTGAATAATTTTTTTAATTTATTTTTTCTGATTTAGCAAATCCCCGATATTGTCTTTAATGGTAAACTTGTAAACGGCATGTAGCATTCCTCCTTAGCTGATAAGCGAAGAAACAAATGGTAGTCATAGGTAAAATACTTCTAATCTACTTTGCATTTGTGGAATTCAGATTCTGAAGAGTCCATAAGTTGTTGTTAACTGTGCTTTATAAGGCATGCATCTTCTTTAGACTGTGGGCAACACAGTGTTTGCTAGATCCACAAGTCATAGTCAAATTTCTAATTTTTACTCCTTCATACAAAACCTTAATCTAATATATTTATGTTTTTAGATTTCTATGTTTTTTGCCTTTAGTCAAACCAAAAGTTATGTGGTAGGAGATTTGAAGTCTTTCATAAGAACGTCTCATTTTTCATAAGTCTTTTCATCTCATCCATACATAATTTAATGTGTTGTGAACATGGAAAAAATTGGGAAAGGGTCCTTTTACAGAAAAATAGTATTTTAGAAATGTGGTTTAACTTTAATCTCGTATTCCACCCATTTCTTGTTTTCCTTTTTTCAATGAATCAACTCGAGTGTGTTTACAGCCATTTAATGGATGTGTAGAATGCTCTGATTACATCAATGCAAGCTGTATCGAGGTGAGTAGTAGCGTTTTTTGCTGACTTTCATGTATCGGCAACCTTAATGGAACATTTTTGCGGTGTCTCTGGATAATTGCCTCTCGTCTTAATCAGGCTTCGACACTGAATTGAAAAGAGGGTGTTCTTAACATTGTGCTGCTTCTAAAGCATAAAAGATATGACAACTATGTAAGAGTGAAAAAATCTGTCATTTCCCCTAGACAGAGATATTTTAAGGTTGACTTCAAGGATAGAAGGGTGTGGAATATAGGTGGCAAAAAAATGCTCAAGTTCAGCTCCCGCGGGATTATGTTTGGGGCGGGTAAGAAAATTGTGCTCCATTGATTTCTTTCTACTTTTTTGGACATTGAGGTCTGCTGTCAACAAAATTGTGCAAAGGATGTTTAGGAAAAGTGAGAGTTTTTGTATAAAATCTACACAAGAAATGTGGGCTTCGGGTATGATCTGGTTCCCTACCCCATGAAGCCTTACCATACCCCCATGGAAGCCTTACGCCATACCCCCAGAAAAGCCTTACCATACCCCCGTGAAGCCTTACCATACCCCATGAAGCCTTACCCTACCCCCATGAGCCTTGACCATACCCATGGAAGCCTGACCTACCCATGAAGCCTTACCCTACCATGAAGCCTTACCATACACCATGAAAGCGCTTACCATACACCCATGAAGCATACCATACCCCATGAAGCCTTACCATACCCCATGAAGCCTTACCATATGCCCAGTTCCCATGAGCCTTACCATAGCCTCATTGAGCTTACCATGACCCATAAAGCCTACCATACCTCAATGACGCGTTACATGCCCATGAGCCTTTACCATCCACAAATGAAGCCTTACCATACCCCCATGAAAGCATTACCATACCCCCACTGGAAGCATGTTGCCTAAAAAAAAATCACATAAGTTCCATTATGACCAATCAATGTAGTGCACCTTAAGAGGCTAGCCCATACGATTTAAGTACTTAGGTCTTAAACCTAGATAAGAGAACTGCAGGTTCATTACACAAAAATATAGAACACCTTGAAGCTAAAACATCACAGATGTTCATTTGCCGACGTCCAAAATGTGACACGTTGAATAACAGTATTGATCAGCTTGGCGATTAGTTCTGCAAGCCAGAGTGTGAATTAGTCGTCTTGTCATAGAGATGGATGTTAGCTGTGGGGGGAAAAGGTGATATGGATTGATGGGAATCAATTACCCCTGAGGGGTTTTGGCACTTATTTATAGAAAAATTTGGTTTCAGGCAGACCTGGGGACATGAAATGAAATAAAAAGGAAATGTTCTTGATGATGGAAGTGTTAAGTTAAGAACAGAAAAGGGCCGACTTCCCTCAGGCGTTGCAAGGCAAGTTTTCGTGAACTACAGAGAGTCTCTTTTTGTTTCTGTCAGAAACGGTGTGAGGTATAGCGGAGATATTTGGTCAATTGAAAAGCAGCACTTTTTAATTCCAGTTAAGTAATGTGTGGTCATGCCCGGTTAGGCAGTTTAAGACATTGCTTTAGTTTTTTCAACCACCTCTCTCTCCTCGCTTCACTCAGGGATCCGATCACGAAATGCCTACATTGCAACACAAGGTCCGCTGGCGGAGACGACGGAAGACTTCTGGAGGATGCTGTGGGAGCAGAATTCCACAATCATAGTCTCATGTTGACAAAACTAAGAGAAAATGGAAGGGGAGTTTAATTGCCCCTAATGAAGCAAAACCTTATAATAAGGTCTTGTCAGAAAAAATTATTTATACGTATTGGCCCTTTTCTCATTTCTTGTCTTCCAGATAGTTGACAAATTATTTTGTTTATTTCACCATCCTAGGGAAAGTGGTCACCCAATACTGGCCGGCGGAGAGGTCGGCACGTTACCAGTACTTTGTTGTGGATCCAATGTCGGAGTACAACATGCCGCAATACATACTTAGAGAATTCAAAGTCACAGATGCAAGGGTAAGCCGTAGATTAAATTGGTTGCCATAGCGATAAGCCAATTGTGAAGAGGAGTTCATTGATGACATTCCCCCTCCCTCAATGGAGGGGGGGGGAACATATCACCCCATGTTTGTGTGGGTTGGGGGACACTATAATGCCATCCATAATGGTATTAAGCCTACCGTCCGCACGTACACTACATGATTCTGTTGAAAAGGTAAACTGTGTAAATCTCAAACGAGGGCGTTCCAGACCATTTTCAATGGGAGGAGTTGTCGGCAAAACGGTCCATTTGCCGACACAATTTTTTAAAACTTCCAGCTTGCTCCAACATTTTTTACACGATCGTCCAAAAAATCTGAAGGAGGAGGGCAGAGACACAGTTTCACTAACAGTAACACAATACTATAAATTTCAATCCTCACATATGTCTCCCCCCCCATGATTTAGAGCAATTGGCGCTCCTGCAGAGAGGAGTAAGTGAAATTTAATTTTGAATTGTTAGTATAGTAGGGTGGATGACTGAAACTTATCCTTGTGCCCTAAACACTTCTCAAGATACAGTGGGAAGTTACAACACCTAGTTTAACCCATGATGATTTTGCAATGTTTGCCAGGAATGGACAATCAAGAACGATCAGGCAGTTCCAGTTCACGGCTTGGCCCAGAGCAAGGCGTGCCCAAGTCAGGCGAAGGCTTCATCGATTTCATTGGACAAGTGCACAAGACTAAAGAGCAATTCGGGCAGGACGGACCTATCACAGTACACTGCAAGTAGGGGCATTCATTTGAAGGAATATCATCTGTTTTAGATTGTAGCCTTGGTTCGTCACCTGCGTTCGCCGGCTTCTTAAGGCAGGGGGTAATGACACGGTCAGTGGTGCACACTGCGTGACGCACGCAAACCAGTGCACCAGACTGGTGATGATACAAAATGTTAACGACCAAGGGGGAGGGAGCAACCATAAAACAGCCGCCCTTTTTGCTGACAAAATTAACCTGTCAGTGTAACGGTCCTGGGAAATCCCCATTGGGATGTAGCTACAAATAATCTCGTTTATGGCAAGTCTGTGGAAATCATTACTATTTATTCCTGTCAGTCGTACCGGTCCTGGGGATTTCCCCATTGGGATGTAGCTACTAATAATATCTCGTTATCCAAGTCTGTGGAAATCGTTACTATTTATGAGGCTATTAATGGGAAAATAAAACAATAATTGTTGAGCACATCTGTTTATTAAAGTCATGCAGAATAAAATGACTGCATATAGAAGCTTAAAGGGGCATTTCTTGATTCCAGCACCTTCTGTTTTTATTGTTGGCTAAATATCCTTGAGAAAAGCTTATTCACAAAATTTGAGTTGTTTCCGATCTTGCAGTTTTGTGTTATGAGCAATTGCTTGTTTACCACGGTCCCATAGGCAATTGTGCTATAATTTCAGTCCGTTTATGGACAGAAAATACAAAATGCGAATTTCTTACCGATACGACAGAATTTGCATGTAAGATTAGGTACACATGGATTACTAAGGCTAACGGTTCAGGTGATAGATGGTTCAACTTTTTTTAGGTAAGTCGAGGGGACGAGATTGTGGATCATAAAATGCCCCATTAATGGCTGAAACTTAACAACTTCATACAACCTTCTTTGACTTGTGCTTATATTTTGGTTTTGAAAAGTTTGCTAACAATATTTTACTACTTCCCTGAAATGATGGTAGTAAAAGATTTCGTATTTTGAGTTTTCTCAACCACTATTTGTCTTTTCTTTTTTCAGCGCTGGAGTGGGTAGAACAGGTGTCTTCATCACACTCAGTATCGTCTTGGAGCGCATGAGATATGAGGGCGCTGTGGACATGTTCCAAACAGTCAAGATGCTGAGAACGCAAAGGCCCGCCATGGTCCAGACAGAGGTACGAAAAATTAAGGAAAGGAAAACTGTAGAGGGATTTTGTTAAAAATATTAGATTCTGTCCAACTCAATTTATATTGGTCCAGACACCCTCCTTCAAATAATTAAAAGAAATAAATGGGTGAAACAACATAAGGAATATAGTAAGCAATAAGTATTATGTCTGGAATCAAATCTGAGACGCATCGCTAAAATGATGTGCGTTGGTTGCGTATGCACAGTTGTACTTGACCTAGTAACAAGGCATCCTAGTAATGCAATACGTTTGCACAATTGGCCAATACAGCAGAGGTCAATTGTACTTTTGTTGCGTGCTACGCTCGGCGCAAATACTCACTGCAATCAGCGCAGGGTGACGCGTCTCAGATTTGATTCCAGACATAATATATACCATTATATAAAACCTAACATGTATTATAAAAATGTAGTTATGATACACTAGCCGAGGTACACATGAATGTAAATATTCAACACAGAATAGAGGGCTTCATATCCCTCTTAGTATTTCAGTCCCAGATATAACTTCTGAGGTTTATTTTTGTTTTCCTTCAATACAGGATCAGTACCAGTTCTGCTACAGAGCAGCGTTGGAATACCTTGGCTCCTTCGATCACTACACATAAACAGTACAGGCAGGATAAAGAAAAAACACAGGATACCAACAGAGCATTATAAGGAGTGGTTTTGATGACTACGTTTTGAAGAGAAAGAGAGAAAAATGTAAAGAACAGCCTAAACTGGCTTTTTTAAGCGGACATTTTGTGGCCTAATGGACCTGAGAGAGAAAGGAGGAATGAGATGAAGTGGCCGGGACACTTTTTGAAGCAGATTTCTATGCATAGTCCACTCCTCAGACTTGAAACAATTCTGCTTGGAGGGTGATATTTTTTAAGGAGCCTGTTTTCTTATGTCAGGATGAGGCAAGACTGACCGGGACTACTTCCAAGTAGCGAAAATCAAATGGTCAATAATTACTGTGAACTGTTGACATATTGAAATAGTGTACTAAAACTTTGTTTATTAGAAAGGACAAGAGTTGTGTGTACTATGACTTTTTGTCATAGGTTTTGGAGCAATAGGGATATTTACGTCTGGTGGTGATTCTGATTTGGACGAAGTCTGTTTTTTGGTTCTTTTATTGTATTATATTTTTTACTGTTTTTTTTATGACGGATGATGGTAATAATGGACTCTAAGATGATCAACGTTTTAAAATGCTGCAGACGACGAAGCTTCTAACTCACTGTATTCTCTCGTTCCTGGATACGGGCAGAAAAAAATGAAATGATCCAGCCCTATTTAGACTGGAACTTGTTTTGCTACCTTGCGTAGTAGTGCATCGTGCATTATTGGAATGAGGGAATACAGAAGTATGTGGTGTAATATCATTATGTCCTGTTGACCAACTGAGAAAATACTGCTGTGTTGACTTCCCTGTATTCTGCTCTTTCTCTGGACTGTATGTGTTGATGTCGACATCTCCCCATCGAGTACAAATATGCACGATCAAATATGTATAAACGTGGAATACATTTTAGACGAGAAAAAAAAGTATGCCTGTATGTATTAAACTGTGCAAGGATATATATGCCAATTCTTTTCTTTTGAAAAAAGATTGGAATTTATACACGTGGCTGTTTTTGTACTAAAAAAAAGACGATACCTCAAAGCGTGAAATGACGTAACACACAGCCCTCCTATTTTTCACACCTTTTTGTAAGCTTCGTAAAGAGTCGCGTCAATGCGGCAAGCTGGGCTGGAGGTTTGTTTTTTGCAGCCGCAGACCATTGCAATATTTTAAGGTCCAAGAGCTTAAAAGCAGGAGTGATATGCTGCAAGAACAATTTCTCTGAGCTGGGCACTATTTTGCATAGCCAGGGGTAGCCTTTCAGATAACCTGCAAATTTGCAACAGGCTTTTGATTCCAGTTGTCTAATCAAACGTTTCTTAGATTCTGGAAGGGAGTCTAACTTAAGACCTGGGTTTAAAACAGGGTTAGTCCTACAGGAATGGACTTTTTCCCTTTTCAACATACCTTGAAAGTTGAAAATAACGGGTGAGAAAATTCCACATGGATGGGCCATTTCGGCCCTTTCATTAGGAATTTTCTCACCCATTACAGGAAACCTTTAAGAATATGGTGAAAGGAAAAAAAGTCCACTCATGTAGGACTAACCCTGGTTTAAACCTATGTCTAAAGTTAGACTCCCTTTGAGAATACCACCCTTAGAGATCTTCTATTGGGTAGTCACAAATTTGTTATGCATTGAAAAACTAAATTGTGAAATCACCTTTTTTGCACTTGCTGATTGACTATGTAGATGATGCAAAGGCGCGTGTGAGCTGACTGAACTGATGTTTAATGAGGCTGTGTCAACTTCACATAGAAGCCAAGATGATCAAGGGCTTCAGTTGATTTTAAGCTCTCTTACTGTACCTTTCAGGAAACCTCACATGGACACCACTTACTAGCATATCACTTGCCTATCACAAGGACATCATGCTGCTATCACACGGTCAACACACAACCATAGCATGGACACCACATAAGTATCACATGGACACCACACAACTATCACATGGACACCAGACATCCGTAACATGGACACCACACAACCGTAACCATGGACAACACACAACCATAACATGAACACCACATAACTATCACATGGACACCACACAACCATAACATGGACACCATATAACTATCACATAAACACCACACAGCCATAACATGAACACGCAACCATCACTTGGACACCACACAACCATAACATGGACACTACATAACTATCACATGAACATCACTTGGACACCACACAATCATCACTTGGACACCACACAACCATCACTTGAACCAACCATAGTGTGGACACCACACAACCATAGTGTGGACACCACACAACCATAGTGTTGACACCACACAACCATAGTGTGGACACCACACAACCATAGTGTGGACACCACACAACCATAGTGTGGACACCACACAACCATAGTGTGGACACCACACAACCATAGTGTGGACACCACATAACTATCACATGGACACCACACAACCATAGTATGGACACAACATAACTATCACATGGATACCACACAACCATAACATGGACACCACATAACTCTCATTAAAGACACCATATAACTATCATATGAACATCACTTAATGCTCACATGGGTCTGTTGCAAGCCTCAGGAGGCCACAGCCACCTTATGCTCTTATGCCTTATTAGTAGTAATATGTAATTATGGATAATATTTGGAGTGCATTGCTAAAGATGCAATACAATCAAGGCTGATGACTCAACCTACAGTTATTTGCAGTCATGTTTCTATTAGCAGTTTTACTGACATAAAGAATTGATGTCCCATCTCCAAGACACGGGAAAAGCTTTGTATTTTGCAGGATTTGGATTTGCAAATCTTGCCGTATGATAACAAGAAAACTATGATAAACCATAAAGCATACCAAGAACTAATGATTCTTTATTTCAGCACACCCGCATCTATAAGTAACAGAACTATTTCGCATGTTTGAGATTTCATCAACAATTTGTGCTCCTGGGAACTCTTAGGGAATAATGCCAATCTCTCACTCTAAAGTTTTATTCCCAAGTTTTACCCCTACTTAAAAAAGTGGAAGTGGGCTATTTTTAAAAGGAGAGCCCCAACAGGAAATCAAACCCTTGTATTTCAAAGTGAGTCTCTTGTCCTGTAGGCCAGCATACAATGAACTCTTAAAGGGGTAGTTAGTCCTACACAAGCTTCACGGAACAAGACAATATCACAAAATTAACAGTTAATGCTCCAGGTGCACTATTTGTTGATGGAATCTCAACTGTGCAAACTATGTCGCATTGGTGAGTTTATGAGTTGGCAACAATGTCAGCAACAAACTAATAGAAACATGCACTGTATTACTACTACTACTCCTTCAATTTCTGTTCTGTCAAAACTATTTTCAAGTTTAAAAAGTGTACTATAACAATGAACTTTTTGACAAAACTTATCTCCATTATATGGACCTGTTTAAAACAAAAATTGGAGGAAAGAATATTGTTGTAAATATGTAAAATTGACCATCTTGCAAGCTATCATGAGATGTAAATTTTCCTTTCTCGTTTTGGCGTACTTTTTCGTTATCAATGGTCACACCAAATCTTCCACTTTCAAAAGGTCTAGTCAGTAAAGTATGTAATATGGAATTAATAATTGCCAACCATAATGATGAAAGTGACACAGCAACTAGAATATGTTTGGTCACAATCTCTTCAGTTATACAAAACTAGATTGGCCTTTTGGGTTGAGGAATCGTATGTAGTCTCATATACACACATACGCTTCTGAGAGACCCATTTCTCATTGTGCTTAGGCTATTTGAACTTTGACCTGAAGGGATGTTCATGTGTCACTTTCACTGAAAGAAACACCGACATTGGAGAGTGTGACCACAGTGGCTGTGATAAAGGTAGATGTTTCATATAGAAGTCCCAAGTATGCAAATGAGGCATTGCCATTGATTCCGTCAAGCACTACTGCACAACAATATACAGTGCATGTAATACCTCATTTGCATACTTGGGACTTCTATAAGAAACGTTTACTGTGATAAATTGCTATATAGTCTTGTTCGTTATGATAGGAACACTGTGACATCTAGTTACGATTTTTAATTTTAGGACATAGGCGCTTTTGTCATCGTCTCAGTGTGAATATACTAGAAAAATTGCTATAGTCAGTACCTAGCTAGATCACCCCCAGTTGTCTCTTTATAAACACCTTGATACAATCCACCTTTTTGGAGATGACAAAATCAGATAGAATTCTTCCAAACAGAAACCGCTCTTTTTTGTTTCCTGAACGCACTTTAGTGTGTGTATATATTATATATCTGTACAAATTTGATCACTTGGGCTTAATGACATAAGCGAACATTTTATATGCGTACCAGTTGCCAGAGATTTTGCCTTCATTGTTGGCAGATTTAATGATGGGCACTACATGTGATGTCACTATTTTTTAGCTGTGTTAGGTTCTTTTGAAAACATAGATGTTTTTATAATGTAATGACTTGCATAGTATAACAGTAGTGTTTCCTTCGAAAATCAAATGATGACATGTTTTTTGCTTTGTCACAGCCACTGTGAGTCATTTTTTTAAATTAATTTGTAAGAAAACACTTGTGAAAGAACTAATGCAGGTGTCAGATTTCATCTTGAACAACAACTCTCAAGGCTGGTCTTTTCGTTGGTGCTGATTGGACGTCAAAGTCTTGACGGCCATAATTGTTTTTTTCAAGTGAAGTCCTAATGAAGAATGTATCCTTGAATGCATGAAGCTTTACCAAAAATTAATCTATACTAATGTAGATTAATTTTCATGCATCAAGGATTTATCCTGCATTATGACTTCACTTGAAAAATAATTTTGGCTGTCAAGACTTCAACATCGAATCAACACCAATGAAGGGTCGAGCCTTGAGTAGAGTTGTTCAAGATTTAAACTGACGCTTGCATAAAGAACAGATGTTTCTTGGCTTCGTTTGTTTTAAAACCTAAATCCTGTGATTAAATCATTAACAATTTTGCAAGCTGGATACTCCATTGAAATAATGAGGTTTTAATTTCAGTATTACTCTTATTTTTGGTTGTATTAATTGTGGACTCTTCTGAACAAATTAAGTGCTTGAAATGAGCCAAAATTCCTGAGGCTGTTCTGAGTCTTGGAATTGGGCCCTTAAGTTTGCAAGGACATAAGTTGGAGGTATGCTGGCAACTTATGCAGTCACAGTGGTCATGAAGTTGTGGGCCCCAAGAGTTAAGTCAAGGGCTCATCATCACGGTCTTGTGGTTCTTTGACTTGTGATCCTGTCTTATGTCGAGCCCTGGTTATTTATGTTAATAGCATTTCAGTGTATAGGACACTTTATGTTCATAGCATATATGTACATTATGATTATGAATTTGTAATGATTATAATTGTATTAAACGACCTGAGCTTGGATGACTTTCAAAACAAATGTAGGATAGATTTTTTGAATTGCAAAAACGGGCTGTAAGCTCTATATGACAATAATGTACATAACTGCACTGTTTTATGACAAGTGGTGCAAAGATTTATGGGGTCTTGTACATGTTCAACCCCATTTGAAGAGGGTCGTCTTTGTAAAATAGCCAAGAAAATGAGGGGTGTCCCATAATGCACCAGTGTTTTTGCTCTTTTCTCGTACATATTCATATAGGAGACCAATATTTTTGTATGCATTTTTTGGTGTAGGCTTATTATATTTACTCATACTTAGTGAGTTGCTAAGCTTTAATGTTATTCATTTAGCAAAAGTATTCAATTTTCTTTTTTCCCCTCAAGTATAACACCACTTTTTTACATATTTAATTTCTGTACAGGTTGTGACATGATTTCAATATAACCCGCACAAATGTATTGTTTATACCAAACCTTAACTGTTGTACTGCTTTTGTTATTGATGGCCAGACCCAATCCAAAGATTTATATCCATCAGTACATGTATTTCTGTCCTACACAACCAAAAGAAGTAGATTGTGAGGCATTTATTTTGTTATCACTCACTGCCTTTTTTTCATTGCATCTTTTTACCCATTTGTTGCAATAGAGAAGATTTGGCCCGGAAATTTAAAATTGTCGAGCGCATTTGTATACTTGGTGATTTTTGTGCTTAATGTTGAAAACACGAAATTGGAGAAATTAGTTAATAAAAATGGATGAAAGGGTGATTAATTAGAATGTATTGTTTTAATACGAACTGTTAAGTCACTTTCTTTTTTAGGCCTATCGACAATTTTTCCATTTCTAGTGAATTCATTCTGGCTGAATAATTTGAATGTACTTAATTTATCAGTAACTAAATTTTTTTATGAAAAAAAAATGTTTTCCTTTTTATGCGCTCTTATTTAAATCTTAAGGGTGATAAGCCTTAAAAATGATTTTTTTTTTGTAGATACAGTTCCATGACGAAAGAGTATATAAATATTTCAACCTGTGTATATTGTATTCATATAACCATATATGCCATTAAGAGCGTGTTGTATTCATTTCTTTTGGGCCATGTTTGCATAGTTGCCCAGTTCCCCAAAGTACAGGGAAGAAGGGTTTGTAACCATGGCAACAAGAAAATTAAATCTTTTTTCAGATCATCTTGCATTACTCGTTAGTGTTTTCACTTGAGGTGATACACACTATAGTGGCCTACATGTATGACTGAATTCTGGTAAGGTCCATACCCAAGTTTTTTATCCAAGAAGAAAGCAGATAAAAGGGCAGAAAGGTGCTTGCAAAGGTAGAAAAAGTGCCAATTGAGGGCACCTTCTCACCCTGTTTCCTGCCTTCTTCCAGGGTAATGATTGATTGCCATCCACTGGCAGTGTCATACACACTGTTCATAAGGGTATGTGTCCTGAATTCCTCTACCAGAAAAAACCATAAAAGGCTGAAAAGTGCCGTGCAACAGTAGAAAAAAGAGCCAGTTGTAGGCACCTTTCTGTCCTTTGCGCACCATGCTCTTAGAAAGCAGAGAAAATGGCACAAAAGGTGCCTGTAACACTTAGGGGACGAATTTCATACTCAACTGGCTGGCGTTTTCCGTTCCTCTGCCCGTCATTCCTGCCGCACGGTTCAATTAATTAATTGAGTTTGCTGAATTACTTAATCGCATTAAAGGATTCAGAAGATTGAGCGGATTGAATGAACCGCCTGGAGCCGGGCAGAACAGAAATGCCCATCCGGTTGATTAAGTGATTTGGTCCCTTAGGAAAAGTGCCTTTTGCAGGCACCACATAACCACGTCCGTACCTTTTTCTTAGGTTTAGATTTCAGGTAATGCTTGCATTGTCCTGTAATAATCATGGATGTAAGAGCATGGTGTGATGACAGTAAAAGGTTTATTTTTGCAATTTTACGGTGCCGATTGTTCTTCCCAACCCACGATACTGTTGCTTATGGTATCTATGGTGCGTTTTTTTTAACAGTTTTAAACCATATAATTATGTACTATAGCGTATAAATACATTGCTCTTTTAACATTGTATAATGCAATGCAATTTATTCATTCACCTAGATGCCAAAATTATGTTGATAATGGATATGAGGTTTATGTTGAAGAAACATTTTTGCCAAGTGTTTTATATATTTGTTTTCACTCAGTTTTACAGCTATTTAAACCAAAGGTAGCCGCCTTCCCATGTTAGCGTTGGTTTTTGGTCCAGTGGGAGTGTTTCCATTTGAGGAATCGAAACGGTTTCAAGTTTATCAGTTTTGCATATTTTAATTTTAGTCCGCATAAAACTGCCTGGTTTTAGCCTGGTTTAAGGGTCAAACTCCACAGTTATATAACCACGAAGAAGACATTTTGGGGACTGAAAGAATTCAAAACAAAAGAGATAGCAACATTTTTTTAATATTTTTTTCTGCATTTTTATTGCAAACCAATTTTAATTTTGTATGTATTTTGTACATAATCTGTTCGACTGGATGCGTCTTAAAAGTTTCAGTATGAATATTTGAAAAACAAACACTTAGTTCAAGTGTTGATGGAAACAACTTTCCGAATAAATTACGAAAAACATGCGCGGATTGATAGATGATACGTAATATGTATGTTAGATTAATGTTGTAAGCCGTGCGTGCATTGGCCATGCTTTTGGATGTGGCTTGTGAATGCAGTTGGTGATTGAAGTCGTAAGAGGGCAAAAAAAAACAAGAAAAGAAAACTGTACATGTAGGATCCATCCTACCACATGTAGGATAATCCTACCACATGTAGGATACACCCTACCACATGTAGGATAATCCTACCACATGTAGGATAATCCTACCACATGTAGGATAATCCTACCACATGTAGGATACATCCTACCACATGTAGGATACACCCTACCACATGTAGGATAATCCTACCACATGTAGGATACATCCTACCACATGTAGGATACACCCTACCACATGTAGGATACATCCTACCACATGTAGGATACACTCTAATTTCATGTGGTCAAAGCATGTTGAGGGTTAGTGCAACAAGGGGTTATCTACATTTTGAGCTTATCGTCCTTTGTTACATGTTACACTATCGCAAAGTAGTTCAATGCATGTAGCCGAAGATAATTTTGGTGATACTCATCTGTAGAACATTTTACATTAATAGTTATTGGGCTGGTATTCTGGAAAGGTAGTCTAACTTAGACCTGGGTTTAAACCAGGGTTAGTCCTACAAGAGTGGACCTTTTTTCTTTCAAAATTCTGTGAAAGTTAATGTAATGGGTGAGAAAATTCCTCATGGACGGGCCGCCCGTCCATGAGGAATTCTCTACCATTACAGTATTATTTTTAGAGTATTTTGGAAGGAAAAAAAGGGTCCATTAATGTAGGACTAACCCTGGTTTAAACCCAGGTCTAAAGTTAGACTCCCTTTCAGAATACCAAGCCATTATGACTGTGATAATGACATTTATTCATGCACACCTACATGGTATTAAAGTGCATGATACAGAGTAGGTTCAAGGGGCCTATTTAATATAATTATTTAAAAGCACACTAACAAACACACCCACATACTCAGTCTCAATTACATGTTATACAAACATACACCATGTGGCATGCTATTGAAGGAACACTACTTAAAGGTATATAAAACACCCAAGGGAAGGTACTAAATATTAAACTAAAAGAACAACAGCTCTTCTCAAGTGATGAAATCATTACTGTAAACACTTTCTTCATCTCCTGCATTAGAAAATATTGTGTGAAACACTTGTATTTTCTACAATTCCAGCTGGCTGTAAAGTAAGGTATAGCAGTACCGTAAGGCCGACAAAAATGTTTGTTTGCCTTATGGAATTGAGGTGGCAGGTTTTTTTTGCTCAGTGGGTTGCTGGACAAACAAACTTATTTTTGTAGGCCTAACTGCACATGAAAGGTGTTTAAATCTTAAGAGGTGTTTAAATCTTAAGAGGTATTCTGAAGATGTTTTTTCTTAAAGGTATTCTTAACCTGTATCTTTGTGTTGCTCGTCCACAAGTCCATTGGTAATGGCTTTGTGGTGGTGTCAGGATTTGTTCAGCTAGTGTGCTGATCCGGGGCCGCGATGTAATCCATGATACGGACCTCCTAACATGGCCCGCCATTTGAGGCTGGGACGGATTGGGGGAACAGTCATGTTGACACCCCTAATTTATCGACACTGACTGCGATGTACATGAACAGCTGTGACTCTTTGTACACGGGACCGACGGGCTTAACGTCCCCATCCGAAGGACGGATGATCTTTCATGATCCATTTGCCCAATTCCAAGTGAACTGTAGAGTAGAGCAGTATTCTGTATTAATCAATACTGGTATAACCGAGCACACCAGATTGATGTACCCCCGATAAATCCCATCAAAGTTCCCACGACCCCACCGGGATTCGAACCCGGGAATTTTGATGGTAAATTTGCGCCAGAGGCAAGCACCTAACCGCTAGGCCACGCTCTCCCACGTAACCTGTATCTTAAGAAATGTTCTAAAATTGCATCCCGTTGGAGGATTTTTCAAGATGTTTTCTTACGAGCTTTTATTCAAGAAATGTTCTCGATTCTTATAAGGTACTTTGTAAGCAAAGTTCTCGAGAATTTTCCTAAACAAACAGACAATTCGACGATGAATCCAGGACAAGAATATTTTAAGGGAAGTTTTTTAAGATGTTCTTAACATAAGTCTTTTTAAAGAAATGTTATTCACCGACTTACGTGTTTGGTTGACAGTTGAGATGAAGGTTTATTTGGTTATACTTAAACAGTAGTATACTAACATTTGCTTTATTCTTAACTTCTATAGTGTTTTACCTTCAAGTCAGTGACGTCAGCGTGAAATGCAAAAGACGCAGCATTAAATCGCAAGTGTTGATTTGAAGTACTTGGGTACGCACGCACGCGTGTGCATATAAAGCCGGTGCAAAAATATACACACAAAACGGCTGTCTAAACGCATTAACATCACCGACTCGAGGAAGGTAAACGGAGTATAGTTGCCACAGTACTCAGTATTCAGTACTTCAGAACAGTTTAAAGTTGTTAAATGGAAAAAATGACTCTTTCACAAAGTATGACGACTTCAATAGCTCAATAGTGTTCTTTGTATTGGAAGCACGCAGGTTTGACGTGTTGAAATTGATATTACCAATCGGATGTGTACTAAGGTTTGACAAGAGGTCGGACCGTGTATGTATATTTTGCTAAGTGCTTTAGGGCCATTCTTCGGTCACGTTTGTGACCTAAAACCGGCGATTTTTTACTTTCAACCCAATGCTGTTTTGTCAACGTAACCAATCTGTTATTACTTTTTACATTATTAATAATCTTTATTTTCCCCCATGACAAAATAACCAATCAGGTGAAAGTGGAAACATTATTTTGTTTAGGTTTGGACTTAAGGTTATTAATAATGTAAAAAGTAATAACAGATTGGTAACGTTGACAAAACAGCATTGGGTTGAAAGTAAAAAATCGCCGGTTTTAGGTCACAAACGTGACCGAAGAATGACCCTTTATTGGTTATCTAATTAGGTGGAATGACTTGCTTAAAAGGCAAAAAAAGTACTTTATTTCGATTTGACTGCACTTTTATGCTGCCATGTAATGGTTAAGCATTGTATATGTATTTAAAAAAACACTGTAGGGAACGTTTCTTGTGAGAACAAATCATCACACACATATTATTGGCTTTCATTGTAAACATTTTTGCCCCATGGTCATACTGTATTTGCTTTTAGTGTTTTTCATGTGTTTATATTACATGTTAAGAAATTTGGATAAAAATAATAAAATGGATGCTTTAAAATATTGCCTTGCTGTTTTCCTTTGTTCATTTATTTTGTGAAATACGTCGAACGAGTTTCCAGAATTAAAGTGATATGCAGCCGGAGTGTCACGACATGGATGTGACATAGATTCAGTCACAAAAGCAAGTAGGAAGGTTATTGGTGTCATAAGGAATTTTAAATCATGTACCCCAGCTGTCAAATCTAAACTGTACTTATCGCTCCTCCAACCTAAATTGGAATACGGCTCCGTTGCATGGTTTCCAAATACCAAAAAGACAAACACAAAATCGATATGGTTCAACGTGCTGCTGCTAGAATGTGTTTAAATAACTACACCAGAGACGCAAGTGTGACCGAAATGATCTCCTCCCTAAACTGGCAAAGCCTTGAAAGCCGTCGGAAATTTACCCGCTTATCTATGATGTTCAAGATAACGCATCAATTGGTTGATATTGACTGGTTGCAAAACCCATCCGCCAACTCTCGTGCATATGTTATCTTACCGTCGTCAATTGGCTAAAACTACGATTTATTCAAATAGCTTTTTTCCCTGGACGACCCGGCACTGGAACAACTTGCCTCACCAATTACTTGATATTATTAATTTCAAAGCTTTTAAAGAGGGACTCGCTGATTTTGTTAATGATGATGGCAACTCAACTCACAACCCACTAACCAGTTAGTGTCTGGGTCACCAAACTCTAGCGTGATGCAGGAACCTGCTTTGTTGGAGAATAAATGATCCAGATCCAGATGTGCTACCA